>JACXGM010003341.1:0-23258 GCA_016801145.1 Umbra pygmaea
CATAGGTGTTGAGCCTCGTGTTAAATAACCTTTATCGAGTGGAATAAACTTATCTTTACTATGAATATGGGGTGCATTATATGCCGAATGACAATAACCTATAGCCCTAGAATGTCATTGTGAGGTTATTATAATGCGTTTTCATTTTGGGAAGATAGTGAAGGCCTAGGTGTAAAATGCACGGCCCGCCACTGGTGACGTCACACATGTTACGTCCAGTAATATATACGGTGTATGAGTTGGATGAGGGTTGCTTTTCATGTCGCTCTCTACCACCATCTTGTGTACAGGTTGGGTGCCTGTGAAATTACATGGTTGTAAATCTGATGAATGAGTAACCACCCATGTGTGTGCCAGGTGAAGACTTCGTCTGAATGAGCAGTGGGATAAGAATCAGACAGGTTTGTCAACACATCCTTGGAGAAAGTTGGTTGACCAGGTTATGGCGAAGCAGCATAGAACTACAGGTTACAGTCATATAGATGTGTGTAAATACATTTGACTTTTAATTGCAATTGAATAAAATGTAAAACAATAATTAAAACCTTATAAAAACCTTTCACTAAAAGTGTGTCAGGGCCGTAATAGTCTCAAAGGCTGGAATCTGTGCAAAAGATTGTAGGTCAACTATTTTAAATTAAGGCAGTTCCACTTAATTTTCCACTGCACACCTCTAATCTGGGACTTT
Source organism: Umbra pygmaea (assembly GCA_016801145.1). Lineage (NCBI taxonomy): Eukaryota > Metazoa > Chordata > Actinopteri > Esociformes > Umbridae > Umbra > Umbra pygmaea. The sequence goes on from JACXGM010003341.1 coordinate 689, forward strand.
TTTGACCTGGTACGCCAGGTGGGTGTATTTAAAAAATCATAAAAGGCAGTTTAACTATGAAAATTATTTCCTCCACTGGAAAACTTAGTGTATGATGAAAGCAATTAGACAGTGTCTCTTTGCAGCCTATCATATCAAGGGAAAATGACAGTTGTAAATTGGCAATGGAGCTCCTCTTTTGACAGATTGGTGTTTTGGGCTGACCAAGGGTGATGGGCAATACAAAAGAGAACGTAGAGATGGCTATAGAGATGGAAAATGAATCTCACAGCCAAAAAGAATGATAGCATAAGTGGTAAAAGACAGATACCGTTATATGTGTTAGTGGAATGAATGTTCTATTCTATCCCTACTTAACATTATCAGTAACCCTTGCTAGCTAAATGCTCATCTATGCAGATGACGTGTATGACATTTTGTGGCTTCCTTGGTGCCTGTATGGTTATTGGATGGACAGACATCATCTATAGACAATGAACACAGTTAAAATTTATCTGAAAATTTTAATGCACTTCCAAAAATGTGATGAGCATGCTAACCTCAGTGATAGTTTGATTAGCATGCTAACCTCAGTGATATTGTGATTAGCATGCTTAACTCAGTGTCTGCTTGGTTTGTCTCTCTGTTGTCTCTCAGTCCTGCCCTGACGCCTGTCTTACTGTCCGTAGCAGTACTAAATATCCCTTTTGTCTCCCAATGTCATCATTTTATTTCTGATTCAGCCCCAACTTCACCACAATGACTCCCAAGCGAACTTTGTTCATGGACCATTGATGTGTTCCGTTTTCCAAAGCACATCCAACGCTGTTCTGGTTCTTATTATGGCGGTCACTCAACCAGAAAGTCTAGACTGGCGCTCCCAAGCGCCAGAAGTTACGCACACACAGGCACCCAAGTTGCCTTGAGGTGTGGTACAATATGGCAAGGCAATATGGCCAAATTCAATTATGAACCTGGATGGTCTTGGTGCCAATCTGCACTGTAAAAATGAACACACGTTAAATTCTAGATGCCTCCTAGTTGTCAGTTATAATTCCTATTTATACTGAGATTTTGCTGGGTCTAGATGTCTCTTCAGGTTAGGCTGGCCCTAGCTATACAACACAACACTGCAGCCTTGGCTGTTGCTGAGGTGACAGTCAGTTGCATATACCTGCAACTCTACATTGTAGCACTTTGTTTACATGATTTACTCTTGGATCATGTAGCCTGTGGGAGTGTGACTAAGGCCTTCTGGATAAATAAAAAAACATTTGGTCAAAGTAAGAATTTAGACCTGCTTCTACGGTCTTATGAAAAATACATGAAATGAGCATAGGCTACCAAACCAAGAGTATGCCCGTAGTTTGCCCACAGACTCAATCATTTGTTGAAAACAATAATGCCTTGGTGTGAACTGTATAAAGCTCAAAACCATACCAGTAGTATTCAGGCAAGAATGCAGGGCCGTGCGGTCAGTGCACAGCCAAAACATGCCTCTTTTTAATGTCTCAAATACCCAGGAAATCATTAACCTCAGTGCGGATGATGTTTCTTTTAATATACGACTTCTGGTTACTGTGGGGATGACATCATCATGCATTTATGGATGAGGTCTTGCTTAGAGGCAGGAAGCAAGAGAATACAATTGACATCAGATTCGCTTAAGCACCAACGGAAGTTGGCCATATCTTTAGCAATATATAAAATACAGTAGAGTAGGTCAGTAAAATACGTTAGTGTGCATAACAGTAAATGTTATTAAAAATGTTATCATAGCTCTCTGAAATAATGTACAATATATTCTACTGTATTGTAATGTTCTAAATTATACTTTACTGAACTATGCTTAATTCGCTATTCTCTAATGTAATTTACTATACTACAGTGTTGTTACGTCCCCCAGTATAGTAGAAACATGGAAGTGTTTACCTTGTCCTACTTGAGTGTTTTTGTGCTATGTTTTCTGTCCTGTTCTGTGTGTTTGTTCTGTTTCTGTTCAGTCTGTGTGTTTCCCCCACAGGTGGTGCAGATTCCCTCATCAAGCCAATCATCATCAAGCCAATCATCATTTATCACTGACTCCTCCCCTTGCTACGACCCCATTTCTCTTTTGCTGACCTCAGGGTGTCCTGTGCAGTGGGTTTGGCATCCCACTCCCCTCCTCGGGAGCAGTGCGTAACAAGTGTAATGTACTTTAGCATGTTGTGCCTTGATGTCAAAACATGTAAAGCATTTAGACCCAGGGCAACCACACAGATTATACACATTTTCCCAAAGCGTAAAAATAAGCGTATTAATAATAAAAAAGCTTTCAAGCTACACTATGTAACGTTCCATTCATTTGTCCTGTCAACCCGAATTTTACATAGATTTTTGAAATTATTTTTTATATATGTTTAACTGAACACAGGAATAATACAGGGACAATATAACCAATTTCCAAAAATATACATTATTATTTTGTCCATAATATACATATGTTTTTAGTTAGATTTTGCTCAAATTTTTATTGGATTTTGATCCAATATGCTTGTTCCTAACCTTTATTTTTTTTGTAGTTTTCAAAAAGTTATATAGTGCATATTTAATATTGCACAACTGTACAGCCAATGTGCATAGTCCAAACATAAAAAAATGGAAAGCAAATTTTTATGCATCTAATTTTATGCATTTCTGGCCTGGTACTCAGAACTGAATTTTACCTTCTTTTTCACTCCATTATTCAAATCGCCCAAACATTAATTCTACAAGTGGGCTTGACTAGCGAATAACCCAAACAAGAACAAAAACTTTTCTTGATTCAGGGCCTGGAACTAGGCAAAGTGATTTCTGTAGGAGCCCAAGTCTCTTTCTTATCTTGTGTGAGTTCACCTTGTGAGACCCTCCTGGAATTCAAATTATTTTTGTGGAACCCTAAAATATTGAAACTGTACACATGCTCGTGTTATGGGCATTTGTAACTGTCACTAGTAACGTTGGGTATAATCAATCACGTTATAAATCAGACATTTGTACTTATACAGGTACAGACAAGATGGTGAAGCACAGTGGCTAGTAAAAACTCCCTTGCATGGCTGGAACTTGGAACTCCCTTGGATGGCTAGTAAAACCTGGGCTCTGGAGCTGAATAGACCTGCTCTGCTAATAACTCCAAAATCCTTTGTATATTATTAACCTTTATTCAAACAGGGAAAACAAGCAAAGACCAGAGTCTCTTTTAAAGTTTTGCCCTGTGATACAACCATATAAAAACAGCAGCCACAGAAACTAAAGCAGAAAAATAAAATAAAAAAACATATGTAACGTAAATAAAATCGATAAAAATATATCACTATAAAACATAAACAAGTTTTTAAAGGAAAGATTTGCAGTTTACAGTAAAAAAGGTCCTGTAAGTTGGAGTACATGCACTATAAAATCTAGCTTACATTTGCTCTGAATATCATTCCATGAGTGTGTGTGGCATTCTGGGTAAATGGGCTCCACACCGTGGCCTTTTAAAGCCTTGTCACTTTCAATTAGTTTCACACTTGTGGTAACTTTGTAATCAGCCTATTGAAACCCATTAGGTGTTGTTAGTTAGTGTATTTAAGTTCCTCTGTTTGTACTGTTGGATGTTAGGTATTATTGCTATTTAGCTGTTCTGTTTGAGTAGATTAGAGTTTCATGTAAGATATATTTCTATTACCGGTTTGCCCCTTGAGGGGTTTTTCTTTTATGATTGTTATTCCGAATTAAGTTACGTTACATTTTTCACTCATTCCCTTAGCATGTGTCTTCACCTTCTCAACACAATCATGGATCGTGACATTGTGAGGCGTGGTTTTACCATCAAACGCAGTGTTACCTAACTCAGAGTGAACTCGTGGTGTCTCTAGTAATATAAGTTCCTTAGACCGATTCTGGTACAATTTATTTGACCAATTCTTTAATTTAAATAGCTAGGTATTTTCTGTAATACAGCCTTAAAAACAAACATAAACCAATGGCTGTCCCAGCCAACTTAAGTGTATAACAGGCAACGATAAGTGAGATAGTTTGCACCAGTATTAAAACAAAATGCTGCATGATATAATGCATCCGAATGCTGACATTCGTTGCACTGACAGAATTTACTAATCTGTCTAATCTGTCTAATTCTGAAGATCTACACACTGTGTTCTTGTTTTTATTTAGTTCTCAGTAAATTTTGTTCTCACCATGCTCACCTGGTTAAATAAAGTTTGGATAAAAAATAAATAAATCCAAATGTTTCAAGGCCGGAGCTGACCAGCTCAGTTCATCTGTCCGTGAACTAAATCTCAAGAGAAGGTGGGTCACATAGCAAGACGAGGTTTAATATGAATAAATTACAGTAGATGTTTTGCAATGGCCAAGTCAAAGTCTTGTTCTTAATCTGACAAAATATTGTGTAGGATCTCAAGTGAGCAGTTCAAGTGAGGACTGTGACTGCAGATGTAAATTAGCCTGAGGCTAACTCTGGTACAATGCATTAAATTGTGACATTTATGTTTAAAATTGTACATGGGTGGTTGACGTAACATGGTCTTTTTGAAGTATCAAACACAACACAATAAAAATTACATGTCAAAAAGCTTTTTTATGTTGCTCAGAATATGCTGCTTTGTGTGAACATACTGAACATCATTGCAATTCATCAGTCACTTTTTCTATGTTTTCTACCAAACATGAAAATGCTCATAGGGTGTGACTGTCCCAAGCACATTTTACAAAGTTTAGACTTAAATAAAACTAAGATAAAAAATTGCAAATACCCTAAGGCAAGTACAGGATGCTAACACAGATGTATATTTGTGAGTCTACTCTTTTCAAAGTCAAGGAATAATATTTTGAGTCAGCTCTGATCATGTCAAACAATATGTTTGTCACACAATCATCCGTTTGTCACACCTTATGATATATGACCTGTAGTTTCCTACACATGGAGTACTTAGTCATTTGAGCTAACAATGTATTGTATTTTTTGGTTATGTGATGTCTTGTCATTCTTAAAACTTGAGAAAATTAAGTATGCCATGAGGGGATCACAATCAAAATTCATAGAAAAATGGCAGACTTTTATTTCCTATTTTAATGGCTTGCAGTGTCTCCCCTCTGATCTGAGTCAGATTATATGAAGCTCCTAGTCCACCAAATGTAACTTACTTCCGTTATTGAATGTATTTGTATTTATGTTAGCGTGTTGTCAGTTGGTTTAGATGTTTTGTGTGGGGTGCGGGTTGGGGGAGGTGGGTTGGCTGGGGATGGGTAGCGGGGGAGGATGGTTTGGGGGTCGGGATTATGTTGGGGGGGGACTAAAATTGTAAAAACTGTATTGATATATATGTTGCTGGACACACTATTTCTGTAATTTTTCTCTGTCAATCATTATAAATAAATATTATAAAAAACAATGTATTGTATTTTTTAAGTAATAACTAAGTTTAATGTATTTTTTATAATTTTTAACACTTTGTTTTGTCTGTCATTACAATATTTTTTTGATTGCCAACCCTAATCCTAACCACTTATGGGAATCCATACGTAATTACTCCATTTGTCATACTAACTCATTTGCTTCCTTTTTTGTCAACTTGAAGTAAATAGTAAAAGATGAAAAGTGCAGAAAGAACTGAAGATCTGAAGAGAGTACTGACAAAGAATTAAGATAAACTGAGTTGTTTTTACACCCCATTTTAATTTTATACACAATTACTCTCATGTCACACCATATGACAATTTTAGGCACTAATACAACAAATTGGTTAATAAATTCAAAATCCAAAACAAAATATAAAAGACCACATATGTTTTTGGAAAGCTAAGTATTGGGACAACACAACTCAATAATTTCTATTCCTTATATTTGAAGTTCATAAAAAAATTCAGGCTCATATGCCAACCACCCTAATAAAAAATGAAATCCCAATAACATCCCAGAGTCTGTACGGAGGAATGGGCAAAAATTCTTCCAAGTAAAAAAATTATTCCATCTGTAATAATGGATCATTTTACTCAGTGAATAAATTACCAAGTATAAAATGTTTGTCACATTTGTTTAATTGGGTTCCCTTTATCTACATTTAGTATTTCTATAGATATCTATTGATGTTTTCGGTCAAATTTATGCAGAAAGATAGAACATTCTAAAGGGTTCATAAACCCTCAAAGCCATGCGACTGCTCAATTGCTGAACTGACAAAATATGTTTCACTGCAAATCCAGTACATTCAATACACTGTGTTTACATCCTTTCATTTATAGTTATTGTTTTTCAATGCTGCTAATCCAGTAACATTTTTTTGTATGTATGTAGTTGATTTCTATTGAAAAATACTGTTACTGAATCATTATTTCCCTTAGGTCATTGAAGTGTATCTTATCCAAATTTATTGCTTTGTTTAAAATCTATATACACATTTAAATTAAAGGCCTTCGCAGTAACATAATTTCAAGGTTCCAACAGAATAGGAGGCAGGCGCGTCTTCACTAAACATATATTTATTGAAACATCAAGGAGGAACTGGACAAGAACAATGAACCACACTGAACAAACAAACACACATAACTAAATACCACACTAACAAGGGGAGGGTGGGGAGGTGTGGACCAAACAACAGAACTGATTGGATATCAAACCATGTGAGGGGATCATGTGATACAAAGAGCGGGAAAACAAAACCAAAGCAAAACACACAGGGGAGAAACCACCATGAATTGACACAGAACAGGCACAAAGACTATGGACATTGTGACACATAACAAGTGGATCCCGAGCAAATGATTTGACCTGAACACAGCTAAGAGCAGTCAGTTTATTTATGGTAGTACAAATACGTTTTTGTATTTTGTGAATAAGGTAAAGATGGGAAATCCATTATCAGTAAAATGCCTATTTATTTCTCTCTCTGGTAAGCTTTGTCCACCTGGAAAAAAAATAAAAGCATGATAAAATATATCAACATCACTTTAAAAGACTCCTTTCCATGGCGCTATCTCAGTGATCTCCACTAATGATGATATCTGCTCACAAAGCTAGATGACATGATGCCTTTCAATACCTCAAAGTCATGGTAGAACCAATCGCCTGTTTTACTTCATCCACTCTGAGCTTCTTCTCAGTGGGGGATGGGGGGTTCAGTGTTTTCTACTGTAAATCCAAGGAAGGAAAAAAGGAGCCGAAACTACCGTAACAGCATGCCAGATAAAAAACACAAGATGGAGAGATTCTTTTGAACTTATCATCTGGCATATCTTCACCCCTAACTAGAAAACATTATGCTAGAATCTGACATGCCTGGCCTCTAATGGGCCAATGCCTTGGTATCTGTTGGAAGGGTAACTTCTGAGTTTACCTTTTTGATACCAGATAGCAGATCTTCCAAGGTGTCTATGGTCAGCATACAAACTCTGGGGTTTGCCACAGAGGCTTACAGCCTGTAGCTTAACCTATGAGGAATGTTCTAGAGAAACAATTTCACACTAGGTCCAAAGGGTGAGATACAAATTACTTTGGAGAAAATATTACAATATGTCCTCAACTTTATTCTAACCACATACATGGGAAGATAGCTACAATATAAAAGTTACCTTTCATCGTGTATACAGTATATGATTGATTTTGGGTGGAAATTTGTTGTATGTAATTGGGGCTATGATGCTAGCTGTGTAAACCTTGTAAAAACAAAACACCCAGCATTAGGCTACTCGTGTTGGCACTAAAGTATATTGTTTTATGTGACACAAATTGCTATTAGTAACATTAGTAAATAGTATATTAAGTAGCTTATTTACTGCAAAATTTGGTAAATAATATATTTTTTATCATTATATAACTGCAGTGGGTGGACTCTCTTGCTCACAGACAGAACGACAAAGCGTTCACCTTGGTGGTCGAGGGATAAGAACCAGGAACCTTTCAAACATACCAAATGTCCATCTTGCCCCCCAAAAATAGTGACATTGCCTGACTTGTTTTACTTTCCAGACATAAGAGAAAAATGCTTGATTATATTACTCATTTGGGGAATTAAGACTAATTACACTTTTACAGAGTTTTGTTCTTAAAATTACCCTGGAGGGAAGTCCTTAGCAGTGTCCAACTTCTTTTTGGCGGGGTTAATGGGTCGTATTAACCTCATTTGTATTCACCAATCACCATGACTACCAGCGGTTCCATAACCTAATATGTTTTCATACTTAAATGCATTTAATTTTCCACAAGAAGAAATGGACAAAAGCAATGGTTTTAATACCTGATTTCAAGAGAGACCTTTCACTCAGGGTGACTGTACATTGGATTGCATTTTCGGTGAATAGAAAGGGAAGGGATGGAGCAAGGATGTTCCACCATTATTTCTTTTTTCTGTGGATGCCACTAATTATGACTAATCAATGCTGACAAAATGCAAAGAGCTGTTGATGGAAATTAATCTTTCGTAAATAGCATCAGTTTTCCAACTGACCAATTTTGTATATAAATGGTGATTCCCTTTTATCTCATTATTCCCATACATGCTATTGTCCTGTCACAGGTCGTTATGACATTTTACCTGTGCCCTCCATAGATATTGCCTTGGTAACTATAAAAAGTCAACAAAAAAGCAAAAAAGGCTAGAACAAGGTTTTAAATGTATGTTTACCAGCTTGATCTTACTCTCAGAATATGAAAGTGACAAACTGAGGTAAAATTGTTCAAGAACAAAAAAATTTAAGATATATTTTCAGTGGTTCCAGCTGACTTTGCCCAGGCCTCCAGCACAAGGCAGCGCAAATTAGCATTTCCTGGTATTTGGGATCGATGCATCAGATTATCTATCCAGTGGCTTCTGTGTTGGATGAGCAGTGCAAAAAGAATCTGCGACTTGACAACATGTTTTTGGATGAACCGTGTGAGCTGCCGACGTAGCAAGGTTAATGTGGAAAGAATGGACAAGAAAAATTTGGAGGGAAGAAAATGAGGGAAAATATAAAAAAATAAATGTTGGTTCTCACAAACTTGGAATGATTATTAACACCTGTTCACTTGTATTTTAATCACTATCCTCTTGCCAAGATAACAGCACTGAGTCTCCTCCTATAATCTATGAAGAAGTTGAAAACACATACCAAGGTATCCGAGATCGTTTACTCATGCAGAATCTCTTCAGATCTTTCATTGTGCCTTATCCTCATACCTTGTATATATTTTTAAATTCCCCCTACCAGTTTCTAATGGGGTTTAGGTCAAGGGACTAGGAGGTCTTTTACAAAATCTTGATAGTGTGGTCAGAGGACCAACAACGACAGTCGTCTGGCAGTGTCAGAAGAAAAATAGTGTAAATTCTGATGTTTTTTAACATTATCCATGAACCCATTTATCCCACCCCTAGTCCCAGTGTGTTTAAAAGCTAAACTGACCCACAACACCACATACCGACTAATTTGAATTACTAGTTTTAGTATATATATGTATGAATCACTGGAAACACAAGTGGTTTTTCATGACTTCCTGTTTTCCAGCAATATGAAAATGAGACACATGCCAAACTCCCTTTCTGAAGATCTTTAATGAAAATGCGGGTGCCAATAATCACATGCTTTGAGAAGAAAATGTTTTGTTCAGCAGCTGCTGCAGTGTGCTCACACAGATACTCAGCCTGCCTATAATTCCAGTGCAATAAAAAAAGATGCACAGTGGCTAGGAAAAACATTTTAGCAGGGTCAGAATCAAGAAAAAACCTAGCAGGTTTTTTCTTTCAAATAAGGAGCACCAATTTTACCTCAATTAAAGTTTCGATTTCTCTCACATTTGAAACGTAAAATCAAAATGATACATTTTTATTCCTCATACCACATTGTCCAATAATTCTAGAGGGCACTGTATGTAATATGTTGTTTGAGCACAGTGACGACTACAGTGACCGAGACCGGAAAATTAAGCATGCTGTCACCTTGTGTTCACACTTCGACGAGGTTAAAAGGTTAATATATTCATATCCAGGGGGTTAAAAAAATATATCCCAGCAGTGACTGTTCAGCAGTCCTGGAACACCCTTTGCAGTGGGGAGCTAATCTTAGTCGTTCCCTCCTCCTCTCCAGAGTGGCACTGTACTTAATAACCTAGCCTGTGATAGAAAATGGGACCTCTCCAGATACTATCTCTAATATGAAAATGGCCTGCAATACTTCAGCCGCTCTCTAGCTAGATTCTAGCCCTCTTGAGGACAAGAGAGATCCTTGACTGAAGCTCTGAAAGACGCAAGGATGACAATGAGGAATATGAAAGCGCTCTGTGGAAAATTGGGCTGCGATCTGTTGAAATGGTCGGTGACCATAGTGGTGAAAGGGAAAAAATAAAACCTATGTTTACCCTGAAAGCAATTAAAATCAAATAGTTTTTGCCACATGCTTGCACTATTGTGCACTAATAGTAAAATACGTCATGTCTTTAAAAGTTCAAAAATAAGAGAAGAATAGAAAAATAGTAACACAAGGGAAAATTACACAATGAATAAAAAGCAACACAAATTACAATTGCTTGGCTACATTACATATAGCAGTACCCGTATGAAGTCAATGTGAAAGGGTACTGGCTATTGTGGGTTATGTTACTTATGTACATATAAATGAGGGTAAGGTGACTAGGCAAAAGCATAGATAATAAACAATAGCCGTAGCATGGTGTCTGTGTGTGTTTGTGTGCATCGCCTCTCTCATTGTGTGTGTGTGTGTATGTATGCATGTATGTGTGTGTGGAGTCTAGTGTGTGTGCATGAAGTGTGTAAATTTGTACTGACAAAAGACCAGACTCTTTACTAATCATGTATTCTGTTTGTCAAATCTCGGCCGCTGGCGAAGCCTCCAAGGGCCAATATAGCCTCTGGGCTGCATTGGCATTTAGAAAACAAGATGAAGGGGCTGAACACAACTGGAGCAAATCATTAAATGCAGAAAAATATTGTGATGACTAAACTGGCTTGCTTTTTTGAATTAGACCGAGGATTACAAAAATGTGCAACTTCATTTTGCCGCACATTAGTTTGGTCAGGGCATCTAAAATGTTCATTATTTTTCAATATGTTTCTCTCGTATGTATCTCTCAATCAGATTTCCGCAAAAATGTGCAAAAGCTGTGATGGAACAATGCATAAAAATTGCTTCCATTTGCCAATAAGCATGTGGACAGGAATTCAGAGCTTGATTAGCATTGGCTTTATTGGCTTAGCATACCAGCAATACAATTTTGCATGTGTGAACCCAAGCACCAATTATTACATTCCCATGATGCTTTGGGACAGCTAACCAGGCAGCACAGCTAAGACTTACAATTAATGTGTTGCCCAAATGTTCATGTACCAGCAGGTAGCTTTGTAAAACAAAATTTCTCAGGAAGACTATCCTATGATGGGATCCAACCTCACAAAATGAGTGAAGCTCAATTGAACATGTAAAAATGTGGGTTTTACAAACAATTTATATTGACTGTGTGACCTCTCTTCTAAATAAGTTATTGCCCACTTAATTGACAATGCACAAATACCCAATACCATCAAATTATTTGTGTGTGTCATTATCAACACAGAGGGAGCTATGTACATTAGAAATAAAATGATGAGCCTACATACATATCAACTAATGCTATTCCAGCAGCTAGCTATAGATGGTTCATTGAAGTAACATTGCATTTAATGTTGTAGGCTACTAGCTAGTGAACCTCTATTTGTTTATGTGCTTATGTTCTTTATATAAGATGTGAAATATCTCACATTATATTGATCTGCTTAAATCAAAAGTGAATCTCTTTACTCAGTAAGGTCACTCCATAGAATAGAATGGTCACTCTCACTAAGACAGGCTTGTGTGCTGTACAAGGTTAAAGTGATGTGAAAGCCTGGATCTTTTCAACGAACTCTTTTAACTTCCAAGTTGAACCAACTAGCATAATATAAAAAAGCATCAGGCTATTAAATAGTTGTGTGTGTGTGTGTGTATGTTTTGGTTTAACAGATCGTGTTAGGACCAGATGTCTTCACAAGGTAAGTAATTCTTGACAAAAATGCCCATATTAGGACCTTTTGCTGGTCCCTGTGAGGACAAGTTAAATTTCTGGCTTAGGGGTTAGGTTTAGGGCCAAGGTTACAATTAGGTATAGGGTTACAATTTAGGGTACTTTCAGGTTCAGGTATTATAGGTTAGCTTTAGGGTTAAGTTTAGGCACTAGGGGAAGGTTAGGTCCAGACATAAATGTTAGGTTCTTGAGGTTAAGTTTAGGGTTAGTGTGAGGTTAATGTTAGGGTTGGGTTGGGTTACGGTAAGGGTTAGGAAAAGTTTAGGATCAGGGCTAAGGTTAGGGTTAAGGTTAAATTTAGGTAACATAGATTTTTTTGTTGTCTGCATGGTCCCCACTACGTTAGCTGTACATGAAATACATGCATTTGTATTTCACTCTACTGCACTGTCTAGTTGCTGGTGGTAAGATTGTGAGGCACATGTAGCAGGTTTGAAGCCATGATACAGTACAAACAGGCCAAAGGTACATAACTGCATTAAAAATGCAAATTACCACATCATTTTAAATGCAACCAGAAATAATCAAGTCTAATACAATCTCTATTATATTTCACAATTCTATGTCAGTCTTTCAGTTTAAACCAGTATAAATGGTGGTGACAACATGGTTATTACTGGGAATTTTTTAAATAAAAATAAATGTTATTTTTTTAACAAATTAAAGGAATTAGCAAGTCTGAAGTGATCGTGAGTCAGGCACATTTGGAGAAAAGCAAACCGGTTGTGTGAGTCAAGGTAGACTGGGAATGGGACGAACGGTTTAACCCTGTAGGGAAGTAGACCAGGGGTTAATCCCGTTCCACAGAGGGCCTAGTGTCTGGAGGTTTTCACTATTACATGGTACCTGACTAATTGATTAGGTCACTAATTCATTAGGATCTTCCCATACTTGGCAGTCTAGGTCTTAATTGGGCTCTTATTGAAAGGAATAAAGAAAAAGCAGCACACGCTAGGCAATCTTTAGAACGGGTTTGACACCCCTGAAGTAGACAGGAGACCTGTGACTAACTCCATGGAGATTGAATGATGAATACAGGCATCGCAAGAAAAATGTACAAATACATTAAAAGAAGCAAACAGAAGGCGCTCAACTGATAACAATTATTACCTCCAGACCTAGATTCTCTACGGAAAACTTCAGTGTAGTATGTAATGCTAGAGTTTCACAAACAATAACACATACAATAGGAGAAAATGACCAACAGTGAATGTTTAGAACAGACAGATTTAAATACAATTACTAATGAGGGGATGATTGCCTGGTGTGAAAATTTAGGAGCAAAAAAAGATAATCTATTGGATGGAAGATGGGAATGAAAATAATATCCGGGAAATACAGTATAGAAAACGAGGAAAGAGTCAGTAGGACTGGACACCGTGAAACACCCATACAAACCACCCGGCTCAGTCAAGCAATTTGTGTTCTCTTCAGAAAACCCATGACTTGGGGGAGCTTCTTGTGTTGTGTGCCACTATAATTAATCATGGCAGAGCGCTGAGATACCGCAACGCACAGGCAGTCAGCCTGGCTCTGGTCGCCCCAGGCAAAAAGAACTCCGTGATAAACACCCAACTAAATCACTCAGCAGTCTTTCCTTCAACCACACCACTACACCGCCACCCTCAAAACAGTCCCCTGTACACAGTCAATGGCGCTCACTCTCTTTTACAGGTGACAGGCGAGTCATTCAAATCTAATTTGCCCTCCACAACTCTGTCTTGTAACTTGCACAGCATCCACATGTGCTCCTTGCCTGGTTATTGACATGAATATGTATGCATTGCTTTCTTGCCCTGACATAAGCATGATTTTCTGTGGTTTATTTTTGCTGTGTGCCCTAGTGATGTCCTGCATACGTGTGTGTGTGTTTGTGTGTGTGTGTGTGTTTGCGCAAAGCAGGCAGACCTGTGTGGTTGTTTGTGTGTATGAGTTCTTTTCCATAAGCGCTCATCGGTTTGTGGGTAGCAGGGCTATCGGTGGAAAGGATGTCATTTTACCGAAGGCCATAGAAAATATAGCCATAAATCCTGTGCCAGGTCATGTGAAAAGATGTGTGGTGGTGGTGGTGGGGGGGGCTGTTTTCTATTATGTTTTTCAGAGACGGCCAGGCTGCTACAGCCTTTCATTACGGTATGCCCCCGCTGGACATTGTCTGGCAACATACCTGGCTTTCTGCAGCCAACACCACTGAGTCCAAATGTGGATAGGTTGGTATTGCAGACAACAGGAGTGTGCTCATTAACGTTGGGTAGCCTACTGTATTCATTTTGAATTCATTTAAGTAGCACTAAAGTGAATAGGCTTCTTTTCTGTTTTTCTGTAGCAAAATGTTTTTCTCATTTTTTGCAGTGATTAATATTATCATGGTCAAAGCAACATTTCTTGAACACATTAGTCTGACAAAAAAACAGTTTTATGGGCGAATCTCTGCTGAAAATGCTTTTAAAAGCAGGACACGGCTTATATCTGACTGAGAAACAGGCTTTAAATTGTTATTGAAAACTGAACTCCATACCTATCTGGAAAATGTTGACATATTAGAATGTAAAATTCATCAGCGGTTCCCAAACCTCTCCTGAGGGACCCCCAGACAGGCCATGTTGTTTTAACCCTGAAATGGCACACCTGATTGAATTAGTCAAAGGTGTAATGTGTAGTTGGCTAATTTAATCAGTTGTGTCATTTCAATGTGAAAATAAAAACATGGCCTGTCTGGCGGTCCCCGAGGAGAGGTTTGGGAATCAATGCTCTACATTATTCTGAAGTATCTGCTGATATTGTGTAGAATCCATGCAACCCTCAACTTTCCCAGTACCCAGTACCGGCACTGGCCACACAGCCCCACAGCATGATGTAACCTCCACCAAATTTTACTGTCGGTAGCAAGTGTTTGTCTTGAAACTGTGTTCTTTTGCTGTCATGCATAATGCTTCTTGTTATGACCAAATAACTCCATATTTGTTTTATCAGTCCACAGTACCTTCTTCTAAAATGAAGCTGGCTTGTCCAAATGTGCATTTGCATACCTCAAGTGACTCTGTTTGTGGCGTGTGTGCAGAAAAGGCTTCTTCCGCATCACTTTCCCGTACAGCTTCTCCTTGTGTAAGGTGTGCTGAATTGTTAAACGATGCACAGTGACACCATATGCAGCAATATGATGTTGTAGGTCTTTGGAGGTGGTCTGTGGGCTGTTTTTGACCATTCTCAGCATCCACTGCCTTTGCCTTTCCAATATTTTACTTGGCCTGCCAGTTCTGTCCTTAATAGGAAGTGTGCCTGTGGTCTTCCATTTCCTCACTATGTTCCTTACAGTGGAAACTGACACCTTCAATCTCTGCGATAGCTTTTTGTAGCCTTCCCTTAAACCATAATGTTGAACAATCTTTGTTTTCAGGTCATTTGAGAGTTGTTTGGAGGCTTCCATTTTGCCACTCTTCAGAGAAGAGTCAAAGAGAACAACAACTTGGAATTGGCCACCTAAATACCTTTTCTCATAATTGGATGCACCTGTCTATGAATTAATCATTGCTAGGTAGTTACAGATATCCAAATCAACAAAATGACAAAGGTACCCAAATTTATGCACCTGTCTAATTCCGTTTTGATGCATATTGCACATTTTCAGTTCATCCTATGAACCTCATTTCACTATCGAAATATTACTCTGTCCTTCAGTTATTTGATAGATCAAAAATCAAAATGAAATTGCTGATCCAAACACCCAATGCCTAAACATTTGCATACAACTGAATTAGTAGATGATTTTTTCAAGAAATTCAACCATTACGATCCCCTAAATTGTTCTTAATTATTCTCATCCTTATTGTAAACCTGACTGTAACCTGATTTTCTTCTTAATAATCTACAGTAAGTGAGATTGGTGTAGTATATGTCCTGACTCTGGAGCACGCAACATCTAGTCATGTAGTTCTGTTGTTTTCCTTACCTAGAGTATTCTACTTCAATCGAACAGGAAATAATTTAATTCAACCCCTACAATCTGGAAATTGGGGTGGTACATTAATGTTAGACAATAACTGCATGCCTTGTGACCATTTTTTTAACCTAAAAACACTAATTAAAACATACATTTTCACAAATAAAATGTTGGCAACCGTTTTATAAGTGTGTACACTCCAGAGTGTGCTTTGCCAGGGAATAACTGCACACCTCCTTCGGCCTCGTGGCTTTCTACACTGTTGAGCTGTGCGGTTATTCCCTGGCAACACACCGTCTGGAGTGTGTTAACCCCTAAGGTCTGGACCAATGTTGATTCTTGTGCACACTCAGCAGCACTCAGATGTTGCTACTGAGGTATAGCCTAACTAAATGTTTATTTTTCACATCACCAACCGTTCTACGTTGTCCACATTCATTGGAGAAACGTTAAAGCAGAATCTACAAAGACTGGATGAGCTGTTCAGATGTGACAACAGAAAGTGAATAAGTCAGCAGTGATGGTGACAAATAATGGATGATTTCGTCGGGGCCATTTAATTCCTATGTATTTCAAGGCAAATTTTCACTTGTTGTTCAGAGTTCTTTTTAAAGTGATTCAGACTCATACGCAGTGTTTCCGTCGACTGCTGCTCACTTTTGTCACCAGAGTAGTAAGTTTGTTCTTGCTTGATCTGAAAACATTTTAATTATTTTGAAATCGACCGCATTAGTTAGGAATTAATTAGTCTCATGTTATATCAGCAAACACTCCAGCTTGAGCTGAGAGGAGTCTCTTCAACACCATTAATCAGGCTTGTCGTGTCAGCATTTTTGAAAACATTAGGAATTAACTGATGCCAGGCGGCAGAGGAGCCCGGTGGGTGCCAGGCGGCAGGGGTGCCTGGCAGGGGCCAGGCAGGCTGAGACAGAGGCGGAGGCCAGGCGGGCTGAGGCAGAGGCGGAGGCCAGGCGGGCTGAGACAGAGGCCAGGCGGGCTGAGACAGAGGCCAGGCGGGCTGAGACAGAGGCCAGGCGGGCTGAGACAGAGGCGGAGGCCAGGCGGGCTGAGACAGAGGCCAGGCGGGCTGAGACAGAGGCGGAGGCCAGGCGGGCTGAGGCAGAGGCGGAGGCCAAGCAGGTAGCTCTAGCAGCACAGCAGCAGCAGGGAGCATTGTTGATGTAGCAGCAGGTAGTTCCGATGGCTTGACAGCAACAGTATGTAGCTCTGATAGCATGGCAGCTGAAGACACTGGCTGTAGCTGGGCGGCTGCTGTGGACACTGGCTGTAGCTGGGCGGCTGCTGTTGTCTCAGCGGGTAGCATGGTGGCTGCTGTGGACTCAGCGGGTAGCATGGGGGTGCTGGGATGCCTCCATCTTGGGGGACCGCTGGGTGGCAGCCAACTTGTGGGACCACTGGGAGCCAGCCAGCCTGGGGGGCTGCCTCAGCGACGTCCGGTGGTGGAAACATGTCCTGAAGTCAGCTGGAAGAGTCCTCATACGATTGAAGAACCAGATCCCGTGTCTCCCAGAGGTTGTCAGTATAGTCCAGAGCCAGGCCATCCAAACATGACCAGGTAGTCATGATTTTCTCCTCTGATATGGGACCCCATGGACACAACTGTAGGAAGGTCCCCATCTGTGTCCAAAACTGACTACTACAGTATTCCTCATCGAACTTCACAGTAGGGAGGGAGATGGTTGTCTGAACTGGTGGGACATGGGCTCCTACTGGAGGACTGGGGGCCTGAGACTAGAGGACTGGGGACACCTCCAGTGGAGCATGGGGCTTGAACTGGTGAGCTACAAGGTTTTACTGGAGGACTGAGGCTAGTGTGTATAAAACCTGGCCTAGAAGCTTGAGACTTGGGACCCTCTACACAAGAGCGTAGGGCTCCAACTGGTGAGCTAACTGCTCTAACCTGTGAGCTAGGGGCTGGATGACGTAGCATGGAGAACTGGACGCCCGGGCTGAAGAGTGGTAGGCCTAGGTTCCGGTTGGGTATCTGGAAACTCAGCCTGTAGTACATTAGGCCCAGGTTGGTGTGTTCAATAAATATGACTCTGGTATGGATGGCTCAGGAACCAGAGAATACAGAAGGAAATCGGGCTCAACCGACACTAATCCCTCCAGTTCATCCTCAGTGGCCAGGTCCTCCTTCCTCCAGGTCCATGTCATGCATTGTCTCAGTAGAAGCTATTGCCTCTCCTCCACTATAGAAGACATTGGTTCCTTTATAAGACTCGTCATGTCCTCCTTGTCATCCGAGCTGCTGTCCTCCCAAAATGAGGCCACCAGCTTGGCTCCATATGCCCGGTCGTAAGAGCCTGTCTCTGTTTGATATAGGTGGTTCATTCTGTAACATTGAATTAGGGGATTCGGATGCATCTTCACAAGAATATACGTTTTATTTAAACACTGACAATGCTGAACAGAAGAACAAAAGGTCTAGAACAAATGAGAAAAACTACCATAACCAAAACATATGAAAATACCTTATATAACATAAACTAAAACAGGATTATAACACATACCTGAACAGAAGAACAACGGATCACAAACAACTAACAGACAGAGTGAACAGAAGAACAGTGGACCACAAACAACTAACAGACAGACTGAACTAAATACCTAACATTGAGGGAAGGGCGTGCAGCTGGGGACTAATCAACTAAACCTATTGGATGACTAAATCATGTGACAGGGTCATGTGAAATAAAAGCGGGAAACTGGATCAAAACAAAACACACAGGGGAGAAACCACTAAGACATGTAACACTCAACTAACAACAAAGAACAGAACTAACCAAACTAAACACACAGACACCGGGGACATTGTGACATTCCCGTCCATAGGTTGATCAAATGCTATGATAGACAAGACGACACAGCTTGTTTGGTGAGTGGAAAAAAATGTTATAAAAAATACAAAAGATGGTGTCGTCTCTGATGAATTATTAGCTTGATGAGGAATCACGATCTAGATCAGGAGCAAGCTAATGTCAGCAATCTGTGTTGACCATCTGTCTCATTACCCAACATACGTACACACGCGATTACACTACACCTAGCAATGCCTTGGTTTGTTGTGTCAGCGGGTGCATTGCTGGTAAACACTAAAAAGAATCTTGTTGTGATGGGACATTTCCCTGCGTGATGTATGTGTCGTTCCCCACCCTCCACCCCACTCCTGCAAGTATGGTGATTATTTGAAACGTTGTCCCTGAAGCAGGAATCTCATTCGCTGCTACCCATTTGCATGAAATAGGAGCGAGGGAGAAAGGGGGTGGAGAATGGGAAGCGAGGGAGGTAAATATGCTGGAATGTACAGCAGCCTCATGTCGGAGAGTCCTTTAAATCATTAGCAGATTAGATTAAACCACCGGTGGAGGAATGGACGGAGATGGGTGACAGGGTGGGGGCTTTGCCGGTTCAATAACAGGGAGCATTAGTGAGGGGAATACTTGGATGCAGTAAAAGGAGTGTTTATTAACGAGGGCAGTGGAGGGTTGAGGTTGGGATGGCGGATAGTTAAATAATGCGTAGGAGCGCGCTGCATCACTATCCTGAGCATTTTTTTGTCAAAAGGAAAAGCGACTGCAAACTTTCTCCTCAGAAAACGTCATCAGGTACATTTCCAAAACCACTGACAGAACACGTTTTTTTATGCTGTTGATGCGGCCACAAGTTGCAGGGCCTAGATTGCATCTGCAAGAAATAGATGAAATGTGAAAGAGCATGAAAGTGGACAAGAGAAAGAGATGAGGACCCAAACTGATATTTGAACCGCCATTTTTTTTTATATCTCCACGCTAATACCTATATTTTGGTTATGTGGTGACAACTGAAAGGTGGTTGTGACACGAAACAATATGCTGAAATGTAAAAAACGATGTTGAGTGATCTGGTGAAATGGCTTACAAAATGAACTCCTGCTCACTTGAGCTTTGCGGTTTAGGGTCCCATTCAGTCACATTATTTGCGGTCTGGTGGAAGCACCTTTGCGCAGCGCAATGTTCCCTTGAAGGGAATGCATTCAAAGGGCTATAATGCATTGTGAGAGCCAGAGTCACATACAAAGGCAGTGCCATTTTTCAAAAATGCCGACATGACAAGCCTGATAATGGGTCTCGAAGAGACTCCTCTCAGTTCAGGCTTGAGTGTTTGCTGATATAATATGAGAACAATGAGATATTTCTCAGAACACAAATCATCTAGTCCTAGAGATCATTGCTGCTTCTGTTTGTAGTAATTAAACCTGTATGTGACCTGTCAACCAACACACAAGGATACAAACAAACATAGTTTTTTCTCACACACTCACATAACACGTCTGACATACCACAACAACAATGCCCTCGGCGTGAATGTAATCCCTGGCCAGACTCAGATCTACGGGGGGCAAAATCAGGCATTGCACCCCAGATAGAATCTTCTCCCCCAGTTCTGTTTCCCCATAGGCATTGAAAATGTTACTTAAATTAGTTATGCCCCACCATTTATAAACAAATGCCCCCTCAGTCATTTCATCCTAGAGCCGGGCCTGTATTAATATTCCCTGTCAAGCAAGGACAGATAAAAATGTTTTGGCCACTTTTGGACCTTGTTGCAGTGCTTCTGGTCAACAGTGTCCTGTTAGCCATCGAAGGACCGATTAACATGCAAGCCAATGGGACTGCCATGAGGTCAGGTACTGCCGTCAACATCTTAAAGGAGATGAAGAGCTTATTGGGATCACTGGTGTTATAACACTAAAATCTATGTTTCAATGAGTCTGCACAGTCTCTATCCAATAGAAACACAAGCCAGAGACAGAGAAGTATAGTGTCAAAAGGCTTTCAAATTCACCAGTTATAATATAACTATAAAAGAAGTTATAGATATTCAAGGTCAAATGTGTTTAAATCCAGATACGCCGTTTCCAAAAAAATTCCTCATTCTACATGAGATGAGGTGTGCCAGCTCCAAAATCCTGTTCTCATGGGTTAACGCGTCCCCGCGTGGATCATTATGATCATCATGAGGTGTGAGCCACCAGTCAGACGGATAAAGAATTATGAGCTTCAGAGGCCGACCTAGAAGCCTCTGTACTCAGGCCATACATTATCCTTATAAATCCTGTCCAATTGTGCCATTGGGCCCATTATCAAACCTCAGCCGCCGAATGACTGAAAACTGATAAGTCAGTGCAAAGTGTCACACCATATGTAAAACACAAATAGATTCAATTAATCATCTAAATTGTCATTACAGAAAGGGAAGATTACAGCATAGGGTTTCGTCAGGTATAATATGTTAATGAAGTGTACTCAGTCATTGAATCATCTGGAATTGAACAGAGGGATGTGAGATAGTAATGTACTGCTCACTTCTGATTGTGATCTTAAAACATCACCTCTTTATAAAGATAAAATAGCATGGCATTACCTTTGTCATATTACTATACTTGTTTTAAAATGTTTGTGATTTTAAAAGCATAATTGGCATTAAACAAAAAAATGAACACCACAACCTTCCCACAGTATTCTGTAGCTTACTTACATGTGAATTTGTGTATACAGGGGCGGTCCACAGGACAAACTACTGTACTCATCCCAGTAGTCAGTGGTTCGAGCCTGACTATGGCTTCTCTAACTTTGCCCGGAAGCTCAAGCATGAGGCGGCAGAAATTGGATCGGACGCTTGTGAGTTCAATCTCCAAAGTATAGTTGGTGAGTGCAATCCTTCCATTCATAAGCTGACTAAAGGCTCCCGCGTTGGACGAGAAGTGTGATAAGAACTGGACAGTTCAGCGACATTTGGTTGGATGAACTATCTGTGTCTGTCCAAGGAGTTGTATTGGTATCCCTTAATTTATTCAAATAATGCACCATTCGCCCAGAATTTAATTTGATTGAAAAGTTATTTTGTCATACATTCATGCATGTTCCTGGGTTGCACTGGAACAAAACAAAAAACAGTTTATTCCATAAAAACATTATGTGGACTATTATTGATATCCTTTAGAAGTGAAATGACAGTTGTATTGTAAGGATACCTCAAACAGAAATTAGTGTTACAGGTGTCTTCTATCACAATGACTAATTCAACCAGATTAAATAAAGGAAAGGACTCACTCTGTTTTGTGTCACTGTTTATCCAACTAAACATGGAAAAGATGAGAAAATCCAGACTTGTCTGAGGAGATTAGAAAGAAAATAATAGCCAATCGTGGTCGACGTAAAAGCTACAAGACCATCTGTAAAGAGTTTGATGTTTATGTGAGCACTGTTTTTCAATATTATTAAGACATTCAAAGCCCATGAGTCTCGCCAAACATCCCTGGACATATCCTCAAGAGGGAAATTGACTCAAAAATGAAGAGAAGGATTGTCCCAACGGTGGAGAAAGAACCAAGGAAAACTTCAAAACAGATCTAAGCCGACGTTCAAGCTCAAGGTACAACCGCTTCAAGTCGCACCATCTGTCGCTGCCTGCATAAAAAATGGTCTCCATGGTAGAAGACCCAAGAATCATAATCAGAAAGAGATTTATTGCCAAGTAAACATTTTTACTTTTAAGGTGCAGGATATGAGCAGAATTAATATTTATAGTATATG
>JACXGM010003341.1:23358-42377 GCA_016801145.1 Umbra pygmaea
AGAGTCAGTTTGGTTTCGGGGCCATGTTCATGAGGCCTACTGCTGTAGGGAAGAAACTGTTCGTGTGGCAGGAGGTCTTGGTTTTGATAGACCTCAGCCTTCTGCCGGAGGAAAGAGTTCTGAATAGTCACTTTCTATGGTGAGAGGGTTCGGCCACGATCTTTGCTGCTCTCCTCCGAGATCTGGAGGCGTGTCTTGTAATGGAGGCAGATTGCAGCCAATCACCCTTTCAGCAGAGTGAATGAGGCGTTGCAGCCTGCCCTTGTCCTCGGGGATGACTGCAGGGTACCAGATGGTGATGGAGGAGGTCAGAATGGACTCAATGATGGCAGTGTAGAAGTGCACCATCATGGTCTTTGGCAGACTGAACTTCTTCAGCTGCCGCAGGAAGTACATCCTCTGTTGTGCTTTTTTGTGATGGAGCTGAACATCAGTTCACTTGAGGTCTCGGACAATAGTGGCGCCCTTGAAGCGGACAGACTGCACAGAGTTGACTGGGGAGTCACACAGGGCAATGGAGGAAGGGAAAGCTGGGCTTCGTCTGAGGTCCACTACCTTCTCCACTGTCTTTAGGAAATTGAGCTCCAGGTTTTTCAGGCTGCACCAGAACATCAGATGGTCAATCTTCAACCTGTAGGCAGAGTCGTCTCTATTAGGGACCGTTCAGTATTTATGGAATGGACCACTGGAGAAAAATAGGGGAGGGTCATGTCTTTTTATTCTTTGTTGAGGGGAGGGTCACCCAACATTTTTCGTCTAGGGTGGGGGGGTCACCCAAAATTTGTATTCAAAATAATCCTAATGGTTTTCCCATTTGTCTCTCCCAATACACTCTAATCCTGCCTTGTCCGCAGCTCCGCAACTCCCTGCACAGATATGTGGGATGGCAAAAGGCGCGCACATGGTTCATCCAACCACGCCACCCTAGCCGCCGATTATTTTCACACTGCAAGTCCAACAGAGAAGTCTTGTAGTCGGATCACGTTCACTGACTATACTTCTGCGATTGATCCCACAGGTGCCTGATCTGGACACAAGGAGTCACTGGAGAGAGATATGGCAGGATAGATAATCTGATAATCGTGCAGAAGGCCCGGGGAAAGTCAGAGAACCCATATTCCAGCTTGAACCTGTGACTTTCATGACGTAGACTGTCGTGCAATGCAGCAAGTTAGCCCACTACGCCACGTGGACCCCCCCTTGTTTACATCTTTGGCTCCATTTCACTACATGGTAAAGTGCAGTAGTACCATTGAACAGAATGTCCAGTAATTCCACTGAAGTTGCGAAAAAACTAGAGTTTGTTCCCTGATGTTCATAATCTCTTCTCTTGTGAAAACAATCAGAGAATTGTCACAAATATCTGATTTAACAGACAAAATACGACAAAAAGTTGAGCACCAACACACCAGAGCGACCGTTCGCGGCGCCATCAGGAAGATAAACACAATAGAGCCAGGCTAGTGTTGGACATACAGCCCGATGTCAGAAAGCTGCGTTTCCTTCGCATGACATGAGTCCACCACCATGATAATGACCTCAAAATGCACCCATGAATGGATGAGAAGAAAATATGGCATTGTTCCAAAGTGACCTTGTACGAGCCCTGATCTGTCCAATAAGTTGCGGAGCTGCCAACAAGGCAGGGTTAGTGAAAATTGAAAAGGCGAGAAAATGGGGGAAAAATAAAGAAATTGGGGGTATTTGTCCTGTACGTCGTCAACATGTCTGGCAGGGAGTGGAGACAGACAATATCAACTCATGCACAATGACACACACGGACATAAGCGTGTGGACAGTTCAGTCGCAATGGTTATCTGTGGAATTTTGTTTATTCACCACTCTCAAGACTGCAAAGGGAGATTACCTCCGTGACACTGTATGGAACCCACAGTGGTATTCATCAGCACAACACAGTGATGCCGCTCTATAGGAAATATGAAGAGGGAAGTCTGATCGGTTACATTCGGATGTCAGTTGTATGCCGACTGACCTGGAACAACCTTCACTGGGGCATGTCAAGCTGCATTAAATGTGTCTAATAGATTTTGTCATTTAATATAGGATGTGAATTTATATAGCAGCATTCATATTTATGTGCCTGTCTAGGTGTACTACGGCCTTGAAGGAAGAGGCCTACCTCATGCTCACATATAAATAAAACCACATGTTCCGAGACATGGGAAAGGCTAGAAAAGGGCTAAGGATAAATGCCCCTTGAGTTGCCTGTGAGTTATGAGCAATTTGTATAACAAATTGTAGCTACAGTAATAATTAACGATGTGGGATGATGAGGCATGTACCTAATTCATGAAGTCAAAAATCGAATGTCTCTTTTCCTTTGTCTACTCTTTGAATTACCTTCACCCGAATTTGAGTAAAAATCTTATATTTTAAGTCTAAGAGATAAGCTGATAACCAACCATTATATTGTTTATTCATCAAGAGTGCCAATATTTTTGTAGGACACTGTATGTCTAAATTTTTCTAAATTATTGCTGACAGTATGTCCAGTGAAGAGAGCTGTACACATGTGTTTGTGTTTGTGAATGTTTGACAGTCACCACAGGATTGTATGCTTTAATAAATAGTCAATGCCTTATGAAATGTTAAATAAATATCTGTATCTTTAGCCCAGTGGGGAGGAAGAAGTATTCTCGTCTTGTCAATTTATTAAATGAGAATTCCACAGTAAATCAGTTTAGAGTATTTTAAACCTCGCTAATAGTTAAATTAAACAATGTCCACAAGGTTTACCGTTCTCAAACCACAGGTTTATTAGACTATTGACTGGCCATAGCCTACGCCACATTAGGGAAATCAGTGTCTTGCCCACACAGAACAAAAGATGAGCAAGAACTTAACCTCCTAAACCCAGCCTCATAGCTAACTCCCTCTGCCCCTCCACCAACCACATCTGGACATCTGTCCCACACTTTCAACAGTGGTCAAAAGCAACTTCCCCAACACCCAAACCTGTAACTAATTCCCTGAACCTGACAAATAAATCTGTTTGAACTCTAAACAACACACACATAACATGGAGGGTTAATACACAGCCCCACCAACACAAAGTTCCTTGTCCCCAAGGGAGTAAACAAAGTCCTGGAGGTGCCCCGGGGGCCTCCTTTGCTGTGTGGCCTTTTCAGGGACACAGGGACAAATTTACACTAGCGCAGTTTGCGCTGCATCTGTTTATGCGAGTTCGGTAATAGCGCACGCTATGCTTCCAAATTTAGCGTTGTATTTATCAAACCCGGTACCCATTACGCAATCAGCGCATACTCCGCCCTCCATTAGCGCGCCTCTAAAAGAGCAAACAACGGGCCTGTATGTATCTATCATGGATCTTCCTACGGGAAAAGAAAGCGCAAGCTTAAATTTATTGAAGAAGAAATTAACATCTTAGTGCATGAAGTAACAGCAAACCTGATATATATTACAGGGCAGAACATCCACACCCTCGGAAAAACATCCAATTTGGATTGCCATAAAAAGTTAAATCAACTCGTTATCATCTACACGGAGAGTAGAGGAGGTAAGTGGAGGAGGTAAAAAATAGTGGCAAGACATAAAGCACAGAACAAAAGAGAAGGTTGTGTACAACCGGGCACAATCGAGGAGAACTGGTTCAGGTCAACCAGAAATAGACACGCTAACTAGGTGGTGCAGCAAATACACGTTGCTAAACAAGTGGAAGGTGTGGACGGCATAGATACTGCTGAGATCTCTGTAGAGAATGAAGGTATGTGTGGTTTGTGATGATACTGTTGTGTTGGCGTTTGGCATATATGCATATGTTTAGCCAATATCATTGATCTGTAAAGCCAACCGATGTGGTTAAGTAATTAAAGAGTGTTATATAGGTCAATAATCGCAAAATTGCTTATCAAAAATGGAACAGATGGAGGCATTTGTCTTTTTTTGTGCCAAGTGTATTTGATGCTATGTTTGAAACTTGTTACTGTCACTGCTGCCATTTATGTTGCTATATTTGAACACACAGGAAAACGCGCTTGCTGCTTTAGACCTGCTTTTAAGAGGCGGAAAATTCCCCCCACAGAATAGAGGCGCGCTTTTACCTGTGTGTTCAGTCTTTGTAAATACCAAGGAATATGTAATTAGGCGCACTTTACGCGTTTCCTCCCAACTTTTTGGGTGGAACTCCTACTTTCCCCATGACCCTCCCACGAATGCATATTGAAAGAGCAACTTGTCAAGTTGCTCTTTCAAGTCCCCACCAGATTTTGTCATGAGTCATTTTGTCCCCACCACTTTTTTGAGAAAAATACACAATCGGGTGGCAATCGGGAGAGTCTGGACTTTTCCTGGTAGGCCGTTAGTGTTTCGCAGCCGCAAGGTCTGGTCTGATAGTAGTTATATATTGGAGGTTTTTAGCAATATCATCCCGGTGGTGTAAACTGTGCAGCATCTGCTCAGGGCGGGCCGCAGCAGCCTCTGTCAATGAGACGCTATACGGCTAGCAGCACCCCAGAGACATGCAGTTTGGGTAGGCAAGCTAGGCACTACATACCCTTCCAAAATTCAAACATAAAAATCTTTATTAAATAACTTAGTAAGCTTTTATTTTTATTTTACTGTTTATTCTTGTGATTTGTACATGCAATATGTGTGATAATCCAATTGTTTAGACATTACAATGGCAAATGTAGCAGTTATGCAAAATCAAATAATTTCTTTTTAAATAAGACCACACCCTTTTTTTAGGAAACTGTACCCAGCACTTCTGAAAAACCACTCCCGAAAACCTTCTGTCACCAGCACATTTCAAACCAAACTGACGCCCATGTGCCTGACACCTCCCTCTAGTTTGGCCACCATATATACAGAGCAAACTAACTGACTTATAGAACACGGCTGAATGTAATCATTAATCATCAGATCTACACGATACCAGCCCTAACATCATGACTTTCAATCTTTCAGCAAAAATGTACTTGACCATGCATCTTTATTACTTTCTGAAGGACTTTAACAAAAGGAAATTAATTATTTCTCTGATATTCAAATGTGTAATCAGAACAGAATTTACTTTGAAGAGTTACAGTACACCTGTTTCATTACTAACCGCACAAAATGTTTTGGTGATGCTTTTACAAATAATTTTAATGGAGATCACACAGGTTAGACAAAAATATATTCTTCTCTTCTATTCCTATCTGAAGAGTTAACATTTCCCAGTCAAGAGGCACAGCTGTGTTTATAATTTCATCAACAGGTTTGACTAAGCTAACTTCCAACAGTCAAAAGACATATTGCCTATTTAATATTTGTGAACAAATCAGGAGCAGGCAACAATTACTTACTTGTAAGTTAATTTGTGACATTTACAATTTAACAACAGAAATATAGAAATGCAATCACAAATGTGTATGTATGGGCATATCATCTGTTTGCTAGCTTACTGTGTAAATGAGTTTGTTAACTAGTGCACCTACCTACTGTTTGCCTTTGTGTTGATCATTAATTTATTTACCACTGTAGAAGTACCATAGTATTTTTGTACATTTTTGTAAGAGATGGTTATTAGGTACACTGTGCATGGCAGTACAATTATACTTAAATGCTAAAACTATGGTACATATACAGTACAAATAACACTGTTTAAACATGTACATTTTACATGTTTTATTTCTAAAGGATTTCAGGATTTTTCATCCAACTTAAGTTTTGAACATCAAATTGCTCCTTGGCTTCAAGGCTCATTGTTCCAATCATGAATTTAGAAACCTTTTAAACTAATAGATAATTGCCTGTCTCACTAAGCTACTGTATGCCTAGAGGTGGAAGAGAAGGACTATTGCCTACTCAGGTACAAGTAACAACGTTTTACTCCAGTAATAGATGCAAAGATTGATCTAGATAAGAAGCTAATTTAGCTAAGATACCCGAAGGTAGTGGGAATGATGAGGCTGAACTGTTCAGAAGAGTAGAAGATAACAATGTGTCTAGTGATACACTCTGATGATAAATGCTCACAGTACTTTTAGGACAGTTGTATCTATTAAAGAGCACAACATATTTTGGACAATCTCTGGACAAGAAGTAGTTGGGGCTGTGTAACTGTACAGATATATTGTCTGATTAATCTAACTTAATGGTACTTTTGTATTTCAATGTATTAAAATAAATATATTTAAATAATGTGTTTTTATTTATTAGCTGTCTTCAGTGGTGGGGAATGTTGTGTAGTCTCTCTGTGTAGGATAAATAGTGAGGGTTTTTTCATTCACGGGGAGACTGTGAATACAGAAATTACATTGACATTTATTTTTGGACTTCTCATTACATTGACAATTGCTGTTATGCAGGGTAAGGTGGGGTTATTAGCCCCCCCACCCTTATTTCACATAATGTCCACAACAGGTCACCAAATGATGCCCTAACACTTACCCTGGCTGGCACTGATCATGCACAACTAAAATTGTCCTATGTCCAATCACAACTTTTGTAGATATTCCCAAAAAATATTTTAAGGTAAATGTATCTACTTTTTTCATGTTTTAAGGATATAGGTTTGAGAACCCCTGACCCAGCATGTTATGCCGGAACATACTTTGAATTGTAACCGATTGGTATTCTTGGAAATGTTCCAGTAGAACAGCACTCTCACTATTTGCTTTTTGTTCGGGCACCTGTGAATTATTTCGCAGTGTATTATGTAATATATACTGTGTACTTAATGTTGACTAGGAAATTGTCAGCATATCATGATTTTGTGCAAATGTTCTTCAACAGTTACCAAACACCCTACTCTAATTATCACTCAATGTCCCCTGGTTATCTCACCTACTGTACTTCCTTGTTGGCAGAGACATTAATGACATTTAATGTGGAGGTTTAGTCTGGCATGTTCTCCTACATTATAGATGGGTCTGGGTCCAATATGAGCAATGTTAAAGCCCAGCACTTGTTTCTTCTCACCCTCCTTCAAATCAGAGTACATAAAGAAGAGTGAACAGAGAAAGGTTTTATGGGATTCAGTGTGACATGGAGCAACATCTCTTTCTTTGTTTCTTTCTTCAAGTATGCATTCAAATCTTCTTTCTTGATATGTGGGGCCTTAATATAATAAAATTGGATAGTTCACGGGAGGCGAGACAACATAACTGGGCATACCCCGACACTGGGAAATAACAGTATGTTTGTCTCATGCTCTCAGTTAGAACCGTTGATGGCACAGTATCTAATCTAACATAATCAAACATTTTAAGACGCATTTCAAGATGGCGGTTTTCGGTAAGACACTCTTTGATGAGTTTCAGATGTTTCTAGAAGATGGGCAGTGACATCACTGTTCTGATTATATGTGTACGCCAGAACAGGAATGTTTGCACATTCATAATGAATATTTAAAATACATTCAGTTACAGTATGTGTATTCAGACATGGCTGACATATCTTCTTTCAACATGTATTCTGTCCACATTATTTCAATTTTCAGGTCACATGTTTTACCCACACAATGTTTATTTAATATTTTTCACCACCCTTTTCTACAACTTTAACCTCACCATTCTTTCTCCTCCTCAATTAGTTGCATTTTTCTCTTTACCATCTCCCACCTTGCTGTCTTTCTGTGCTCACACTGTTTATCCACTATCTCTCCTCCACAGAGAGGACATTAGCAGAATGTGCTGGTCTTTTGCAAAGCACTTGCATCTGAAGACCAACATCCAGTGTGTTCTGCCCCCACAATGTTCCCTAGCTGTACACAAAGTACACTTGCGACTGCTTGCTTCAGTTGTCAAATACAAATTAGTGGCCAGCGGGGTGCTTTGAGCTTCAGTGCCGATCTAAAACCTCATTTCCGAGGCTTCATTTTGTTTGTGTGTGTGAAAGAAAAAGTGAAAAGAAAGTGTGAAGACCTTTGAGAATTTTGAGCTGACAACACAGACAAATCTGGACATTTTCTTAAGCAAGATCTATGTGACAAAGGGAGAGGAAATGGTGCCTTAAATTGCTTATCTTTCCACTCTCTGTGACTTCAGAGAATAGTGCAAGCTGTTGTTTTGTGAAGGGAGAACGAAAATGTATCCATAGCACTTTGAAAGAAAAATGAATCATTATTCTGCACCAGTAGCCAAGCAGTGGCACAAACTAAAACTTACTAACCATACTTAGTTTCAGATGCATGTATCTTTACAATGACACTTCGAAGTGCAAATCAGCAGACACATGAGATTCATCTGTTTTAATGAGTCCCAAGGAAACACCAGTGCATCTATAGATACCTACCAGTAGTCTATGTAATTAAAGCATTTTATTAAAACAAATATTGGTAGACAAGAGCTGATCCCTTAGGGAATTTCTGACAATGTCTGAATTACAAATTAATATGACTCTTCAATGGAAAACTGAGACTTGCAAACAACAATATGTAAAATGTTGCTTAATGACACTCACTTGTATCAAAAGAATAGATAGAATGTTTTTAATTGTACATATACCATGGAAAATATGACATTCTTAAAATATGTACCTGCGGGCTGCCTTGCAGGACTAACTACATTGTCACGGTAGCCAGTGGTTCGAGCTCCTACGAATTTACCCAGAAGCCCCAGCATGACGCAGCTAAATCTGTCTCTTCACCATCTCACGTCTGTGCGAAATGGTAGGGTTAAGGTTACTGAAAAAAACGAACTGAGCAAGGAGAAAAATAGTGTGTAGTTTTGTTTTTTATAGGTGAAAGAACACCTGAGAGAGCATCTTGCCTACTATATCCCCCCAGTCTTCATACTTTCCTGTTCGTTTGGCACCTTTGTATATTTAGTGAGGCAAGCAATGGCACTGGCAGCCTGCGCTTGCGACTTATGGTGATGATCTTTTGGCTGGTGGAAGACGATTCAAAAACAAGTGTCGCAGGAAACACAATCCTCATTTCTCATCAAGTCAAAGGGTTTCTGAATGTATGTGAATTGTGAATGGTTCTCAGTGTGGAACAGCGCAGGTTTCTATCCACAGGGTGAGCACGTGTCATCTCTGCTCAGCGCAGGTTTGGCTGGATGCCATATGACTCTGACTAGCTGATGGTGCCTGTGATAGCTGTTGTTCCCCTTCGGGCTTTTAAGAATGCGACTGGTTCAGTCTTGGGAGATTTCCACACACTTCATCGCACTCTGTAACCTACAACAGAGGCTCTGGGTGTCCTTGTGTTGCCTCAGGGCGATGGACCGGACCTGGAAACAATGCAACACTTCATTGAAAGACAACAGTCACATAGTCACATCTCTCTGGGAAAGAACTGTGCGAATGCAAGGTTATTGTTTCCTGTAGCACAGAGTACCTTTTTTTATGGTGAGGACCGAAACCAAGGCGGCAATGGAATGCTTCAACAGGCAGGAGACACCCCTCTTATTGAAGTTCCTGACATGCTCCAGATACCCCTCTTATTGAAGTTTCCTAGCCACTGTACATCACTTGTGTTGCTTGCTTTTGGGGGTCTCAGGCCG
The DNA here is from genome assembly GCA_016801145.1 of Umbra pygmaea. Lineage (NCBI taxonomy): Eukaryota > Metazoa > Chordata > Actinopteri > Esociformes > Umbridae > Umbra > Umbra pygmaea. The sequence continues at coordinate 32,832 of JACXGM010003341.1, forward strand.
GGTGTCTGTCAAAGCACTTTGTGACAACTGCTGTTGTAAAAAGGGCTTTATAAATACATTTGATTGATGGATTGAGCTAATAAATATAAACACAATTCAAATACAAAAAGTAACATTAAGATAGATTAATCAGACAATATATCTGTACAGTTACACAGCCCCAACCACTTCTTGTCCAGAAATGTCCTTTAACAGGGATCGGTCTGCTTCTGGCAATAGAGGATCCACTTCTGCATGGTCTGGCAGTTTGGAGACAGTCATGTTCGGCAGGGCCAAAATAGATCTTTACACACTGTGTGAAAATGTGCGCTGTCTGACATATTTTTTAACTCGAAACAGAGCGCTTCGTTCCCTCCTTTGTGTCACTTTAGCGGATAGAGCAGATTTTGAAGATCCTTGTGATTAATTAAAAGAGTTATTAAAAAAAAGACATGGGTCTACAAATAGTAGGAAGCCTGCATATTCTGCTCCGCCTTAAGCTTTCAGTACACTTTGGTCGTGTCACAACGATTAACCCTTTGCCTCTATTTATTTAATCAGTGTTCACACCTACTTCACAGAAAGAGTGGCTTTCTGTCTAATAACAGCACACACTCCTATAAGTGAAACAAAGACCGCTAGAAAATAATTACTGTGTGCAACCTGGTGAAATGCAAATGCATGCAAACTAGCTCATTTAATTTTTTTCTTAATTTCTTTCACCATTTTCTCCCCTCCCAATTGGTCTTGTCCAATTCCCACTGACCCTGCCTTGTCGGCATCTGCGCAACTACTTGTTGCAGAGCCCGCTGATTCTTTTCGCACTGCTAATCCAACACGGAAGCCTTTAGTCAGATCATGAGCCACTTTCTGACCGCAGGGATTTTTGCAGTTCCTAGAACATAACGTTGTATAGCCCTTTTTATCTTGTGTTCCGAGAGGAGAAATTTGGGGATATTTAGTTCCACAAACTGCAGTTCCTATAAATCTTTCAGCTCCTACTTCAGAGCAGGGTCTTTTGCTTTTCCTAGGTCTACGTTGATTGGTCCAATTTATAAGTCACATTGTTTCATTCGCCTGTTGCACATTATCATCATATTATCATATTACATATTGCGCTGGAGCCTTCGAAGTACTCCATTTCTATGACTCCAGCCTAGATTTTAAACACCGCCATTCGAACTTGGTTATCAACACATCAACACAACACTCTTTTTTAAATTGTATTGGATGTCGTTTTAAGCCCCGTAATTTGAACAAACCAGCAGCAAGCCACTGATGGAACCCAGCACTACTTGGGCTGAAACCAACCAGATCATCCGCATACATAAGATGATTTACACACTTATCTCCAATCATACACCCAGTGTTACAAACATTCAACTGTGAAATGTTGTTGTATGTGGCGCTAAGCTAACATCTAGTGACAATGCTATAAAAGACTGCTGCGATGCGTGCGTCACTCCCTTATCCCTCCTACCACTTCTGAATGCAAATAGCAAAACCGGTTCTGGGGGAGAGTAGTTCGTAGAACTGTTTGGGTGTGGACTGTTCCTATAACTATGTTATAACTATGTTATAACTATGTTATAACTATGTTATAACTATGTTATAACTATGTTATAACTATGTTATAACTATGTTATAACTATGTTATAACTATGCCCGATTTGCACACAGAGTTGCTGGAGGGCGATGTGGCAAGGTAGATAATTACTTATCTATCCCGAGTCCCGGGCAGCGGTATACTGTACCCATTTATGGGAAGCCATATTCAGCCTTGATCCACTGACTATCATGACGTAGACTGTCCTGCAATGCAGTGACTTAGCCCACTTTGCCACACGGACCCCTGTTCAAAAACTATTCCTTGGCTAATCTGCCATGAGTTGCACAGTTTAATGTTCGCTTGGCCAACTTGGGATGTGTTTGTTTTTCCGCATATGTGAAAAGTGTGAAGATGTGGAAATTCCCAACCAAGCCAAGAGGTTATGGATTTTAATTGCATTGTGGTATTTTGTTTTCACCTCATTGCCTTCTGCATAAAGGAAGTTCATTAAACTCATGCAAAATCTTCAATCTGTACATTGAGTACATTGTTCAATGAGTCCCACTTAATTGTAGCATATCGTTCATGTCACAACTTTGGATGAGGACTGTGCCTTGAGACAGTTTTTGCATCCACCCTGTGGCCAGGACGTTCATGTTCACTCTCCTATTTTCATTTGTTGGACTTCATCGCACCTCTCTTTGTTTATCCACTAATCATTATCATCAGCTGCTCCTTATCTCCAATTAGTGTTTGTATATCTGTTCCCCTCTGCTCCCTGGTTGTTGTGTGGCATTGTCTCCCTGTAATGTATCATGGTATGCTGTTCGACTGACGTGTCTATATTGCGCTCAACCTGAGGTTTATCTACAGTATGTAATCTCAGCTATAACTATTCCATTTAGTGCTATGTTAGTGTACTGTGAGCAACCCCTGTCTTGTCTATGCATAGAAGAATTGTTATTTTGGGCACCGCTGTTGCCCGTTTCGCTAGATAGCCTATTGGCTTCTGCTCTTTGTTTTATGTTACAACTAAAAGTGAGTAAACATGAAAGGTCCTGCATTCTGCCTCCTTCCGACCCCCAGACCTATTACAGTTCATTATATACCAAAAAATACTCGGACTTTGGACTGGTGTTAAGACTAAATTTCCTCCTAAGTCAATGCATTTCTCTCTACATAAGTAACAGGCTGACTTAAGGTCTAACTTGTTCACCCTTAGCCTGTAAAGGATGGATGTCTAAAAAGGAGGAAACATAAGCAAAGTGAATTCTAGGAGCTCCTGCTGGTATTAATCTAAATGAACATCCAAAAGAACACAAAGAAAGGAAATTGAGTGCCTGTGGCTACCATAGGGAGATGAAGCTAGCATGTTTTGAATAGTGTAAGTGCATAAACAGTACTTTTTTAAAAAGGGAACAATGGTTGTACTTAGTTGTGGAAGTAATTAGAAAATTAAAATGACAAATGTGAAACAATGACAACGCCCAAGGCAAATTATCATTCAACTCCATTTAAGCTCATCCTATTCCTTTACACTTTCTCTACAATCAATAATAATAACAATTCATTCAACTTATATTGCACTTTTCAAAGTACCCAAAGCACTTTACACAGTGAGGAGGAAAGCCCACCTCGTCCACCACCAATGTGTAGCACCCATTTGGTTGATTCACAGCAGCCATTTTGCACCAGAACACTCACCACACATCAACTATAAGGGGGAGAGGTGAGTAGTTATATATATATGCCAATTAGGAAGGAGAAGGATTATTAGGTGGCCATGATTGAAGTGAGGCCTGGTTGAGAATATGGCCATGACACCAGGGTTAACACCCCTCCTCTTACGATAAGTGCCATGGGATTTTTAATGACCACAGAGAGTCAGGACACCCGTTTAACGTCCTATCCAAAAGACAGCACCGTCTGCAGGGCAGATGTCCCCATCACTACCCTGGGGCATTGTGAATGATCTTTCAACCAGAGGGAAGAGTGCTCCCTGCTGCCCATCCAACACCTTTTTCAGCAGCATTGGTCTCCCATCCAGAGACTAACCAGACCCAACCCTGCTTAGCTTTAGAAGCAAACCAGCAGTGGATTACAGGGCGCTATGCTGCTAACATTTTCAAATAGATATAATATGAAAACATTTATTAAGTTTTAATAATGCTTGATTAATTGTTTTATTTCTAATGTAATTTGTATTTTTTCATGTTCTTGTAAATATCATGTTTGCATGCCGGAGTTGGTGACGCGGTCTAAGCGCCCGTCTCCACTCTATGCACTGCTGGTTTGAGCCCCGTTAGGGCTACTGCGTGTGCCCTTCCTCTCTGTCTCCGTTTACCTGGCTTATGCTTCCTCCCGTCCCGTATAAAAACACAAACGCAGCAGGAATAATAATTCTGAAACTATTGGAGATACTATTCCAGGAAGAAATGCATTTAAGCGATTACCATGTATTCGGTTTCAAACCAGGTATCATTTTTCCTTTTGATACAACATCAACTTAATGTTTATTTGCTTCACATCAGTGTTTGATCCTAGACGAATGGTTTATGGTTTTCAATCTCAAAGGCTGAGCCCTTGCTGCTGTTTTGCAGGTTTTGGCCCCGGGCTCAAACTTCTCTTTCTCCTGGTACTACCTTGTTTGCCACTTTTGTTGTGGATAATGAACGGCCTTGCCTCGAGTATGTTCTAAACTGCTCACTCATCATCTAAATTGGTCATAGAGCAGACAGACATGTGAAAGACGCCTTGATTATAGAGCTCTCTCTCTCTCGCTTGTTCATTTCACAGGCCGTTAATTATTATTGTGATTATTTAATTAAATAGTTTTTTTTAAGGCTGAGGCTTTTGCCAGCTACAGTCGTGTTACCGTCACCGGTGGCAACGACAGGCAGGGTTGGCAAGGCGATGGAGGCCAGGGGATCATCTGTAATGAGAGGAGGAGGAGAGAGTGTCCGTTCGACTAGCCTGTCTGGGAACAGCATAGGCGGGTTTTGCGCGAGGGCATTCTGCCGATGTCGACAAAGGTTTCGCTCGGTTTCATTGATGAATTTCACCTCTGGGATATAAGGACGCCTCTACGCCCATTACTAGAGTCCATCTGCAAGGCGATTAGAGGGGTTATCGATGTATAGCATCGCTTTATGCTTAACACTGGTTGGGGTCCTACCACCAGAGCTGGTTAATGTCTGTGTGTGGAATGGCAATTATAAAGCTTAACTGCCACGCTATATTGTAATGCGTATGCCCTTGGCGTTTTTAGTCCACTGAATGAAGGTCAAGGTATGCGTTTGCAATTTGCTTTAAACCCAGTGATAATAATAATGAGGACGCATAATATCTATTCCAAAAATAATTGTTTTGATCTCGTTTGGATGTTACGCAAACACAAAACAAGCAAATCATTTGGATAATGACGAGATTGTCACACTAAACAATCTGGTGTAGTTTTTGTGCCATAGAACTATTAACTCTTTGTCCCACATACCTGTATAAAAATTCTCTATGTAATTAATTTACTTACTCTACTTTCATATCTAGTCTGACACTTTGTTCTACCATTTTCTTTTCAGGACAACATGGCTAAAAGTATATAATCAATTGTGCATAAGCAGTTGCAATTTGTTTTAAATATACATTTCAGTATTACATTAGGCCCTGTATATAACATTAGTCTACAGTATAGTTGCTAGTCAGTGACAAGTATATTGAGTTTGGAGTGTTTTAAAGAAGCTATATGAGCTTGATACAATATTATAGACCTGTCCTGGGATTTCCAGTTATCTGCTATTATAGAAGAACTCATTACATTTGAACTACTCCCGTGTGGCTTGTAAGCATCATCATCATCAGAGCACAACAAATTACATATACTTTTTTTGTGAGTGTTGTATCCCCCAATAGTTTATCGCCGAAACCATCGTGACTCTATTAGGTTTGGAGTTCAGTCTCATTGCATTAATAGCTTCTTAAGGTTCAATTAGCAGTTACTGTACCAGTTGAGAACTACAGTAAACATAAAACACATAGAATGTGGCAAGAATGTGAAAAAATGGTGAGTGACTTTGAATTTGGGTGAATCAGTTGGTTACAAATGTAGAAAAATGAATAGGCTGAACATTTCCACAAAATGTAACATAATTTTTCTCACTCTTTTTTTCTCCAAAAATTACATACATTTTATCTACATTGTGCTCGCTCTGTAAACTCCTTGGTTAACTGTGGGCAGGAATGAACAACGCTTTATACTTCTGTTGCTAGATTACATTTAAAGTGGATGGCTCAGTGGTTAGGGGGTCAGACTTGTAGTCAGAAGGTTGCCGGTTTGATTCCAGAGAGGGCCACATTAAGTTGGGTGCTTGAGCAAGGCACTTTACAGTAAGTTGTTCCAAGGGATGGCCTTGTAATTAGAGTAAGTTGCTCATATCGGCAGCTAAACTAAATTGCTCAAATGTAAAATGGTGCAATGCACCTTCCAGAAAAATTGCTTTAATATTTGTGATTTTGTCTTGAAACAATTTGCACCGCCCAAGATGGATGTGATCAGTGCCATAAATAAAATAAGTACCTGGGTCTCAGTAATGAAGTGCTTTAAACCTGTTCACCTTTCAGGATCCCTCGCCAGAACTTCCAGAAATGTCCTCTCCCTCCCTGACAGACATTAGAAGCCATTCAGTGAAGATGGGCCCTTCAGGTGTAGTCAGTCCAATAGTCCCTTTCCTCTCTATTAATTTGTCATTAGTATGGATCTGTCTCTTTGTCGAGATGTGCCTGTGCCCAACAAGCCCCTCAGATATGCAGTTGAATGGCTCTGCCTGAATTCAAATTAAGTAAGCGGCTTCCATCACGCCACTTTTAGCGCCATTTGTTTGAGTAAAACATGCCAGCTCATTATTGGAGTGTCACGTCGACGTGTGTTTGGAACCCAACAAATCACCGGGGTCTGTCGCCGGGGTGGTTTGTCGTATTACTCTCAGCAGAGGGGAACAACAGTAATGCTGACAAACAGGGGAGAAGCAAGACCATTTATTAAACATCCATTAAAGGAACGCCAATACACAAGCAGCACGGCAGAGACTTCTCGATCAACTCTCGCAGGGTCGTTCATTTGCATTCACACAGACCTGTGATCCAAGCCAAGGAGAAAGCACCAAAGGATATAATGGAGTGCAAATATTGAAAGAAAGTGGGGTGGTTCTGTCATGACTGTGATAACATAACCGAAGGGTTAAAGGACCTCAAACTAAATCTGTGTTAGGTTGCAACTATAGACTTTCACCATATAGTAAAGTGTACCATGATGGACCAAAATGGAACATTGAATAGTTCCATTGTGCCTCGAACATTTCACAGTATCATTCTGTTGTGTAACTGTTTACATGTGTGTGTATACACACACCAGCCATTTCATTAGGTACACCTTGCCAGTACCTGGTTTGACTCACTTTGCTTTCAGAACTGCCTTTATGCTTCGTGGCATAGATACAAAAAGGTGTTGGAAACATTCCTCAGAGATGTTGGTCCATATTGACATTATTGCATCACACAGTTACTGCAGCTTTGTCAGTTCCACATCAAATTGTTAAATCTACTGTTCCACCACATCCCACAGGTGCTCGAGTGGATTCAGATCTGGTGACTCTGGAGGTCGTTTGAGTACAGTGAATTCATTGTCATTTTAAAGAAACCAGTTTGAGATGATGTGAGCTTTGTGACCTGCCGTGTTATCCTGCTGGAAGTATCCATTAGGAGATGGGTACACTGTGGTCATAAAGGGATGGACATGGTCAGTAACAATACTCAGATAGGCTGTTGCATTTAACACAATGCTCAATTGGTACTATGGGACCCAAAGTGTGCCAAGAAAATATCCCACACCATTACACCACCGCTACCAGGCTGAACCTTTGATACAAGGCAGGATGGATGCATGCGTTTATTCTGTTTATGTTAAATTCTGACCCAACCATCTGTATTTTACTGCAGAAATCAAAACTCATCAGAGCAGGCAAAGTTTTTCCAATCTTCTATCATCCAATTGTGGTGGGCCCATGCAAATTGTAGCCTCAGTTTCCTGTTTTTAGCCATTCTCCTCTGAACTCTGCTGTCAACAAGGCATTTTAACGCAGAGAACTGCCACTCCCTGAATATTATCTATTTTTCTGACCATTCTCTTTAAACCCTAGAGATGGTTATGCAGGAAAATCCCAGTAGATCAGCACTTTCTGAAATACTCAAACCAGTTCGTCTGGCACCAACAACCATGTCACGTTCAAAGTTACTTAAATCACCTTTTATCCCCATTCTTATGCTTGGTTTGAAATTCAGCATGTTCACCATGTCTACATGCCTAAATGCATTGACTTGCTGCCACACGATTGTCTGATTAGATTTTTTGTGTTAACGAGCTGTTGAACCAGGTGTAGCTAATGCATATACAATACATACAGTCCTATGCAAAAGTTTACCCTGACAATTTCCATGATTTTCCTTTATAAATAAATGAGTGTTTGGATCAGCAATTTCATTTTGATCTATCAAATAACTGAAGGACACAGTAATATTTCAGTAGTGAAATGTGGTTTATTGGATGAACAAAAAAAGTGCATAAAAATGAAATTAGACAGGTGCATACATTTGGACACCCCAACAGAAAAATCATATTAATATTTTGTTGAGCCTCCATTAGCAGAAATAACAGCCTCTAGACACTTCCTATAACTTGTAATGAGTGTCTGGATTCTGGATGAAGGTATTTTGGAACATTCCTCCCTGCAAAACATCTCCAGTTCAGTTAGGTTTGATGGTTGCCGAGCATGGACAGCCCGCTTCAAATCACCCCAGAGATTTTCAATGATATTCAGGTCTGGGGACTAGGATGGCAATTCCAGAACATTATGCCAGAGTAGATTTTGAGCAGTGTTTTGGGTCGTTGTCTTGTTGAAATATCCAGCCCCGGCATAACTTCAACTTTGTGACTGATTCCTCTACATTATTCTCAAGTATGTGCTGATATTGAGTGCAATCCATGCGACCCTCAACTTTCTTTTTTAACAAGATTTCCAGTACTGCATGATCAAACCTCCACCAAATTATACTTTGGGTAGCAAGTGTCTGTATTGGAACGCTGTGTTTTTTTGCCGGCATGCATAACGCCCCTTGTTATGACCAAATAACTCCATCTTTGATTCATCAGTCCACAACAACTTCTTCCAAAATGAAGCTGGCTTGTCCAAATGTGCATTTGCATACCTCAACCGACTCTGTTTCTGGCGTGAGTGCAGAAAAGTCTTCTTCCGCATCACTCTCCCATACAGCTTCTCCTTGTGCAAAGTGCACTGAATTGTTGAACGATGCACAGTGACACCATCTGTTGTAGGTCTTTGGAGGTGGTCTGTGGGCTGTTTTTGACCGTTCTCACCATCCTTTGCCTATCCGATATTTTACTTGGCCTGCCACTTCAGGTCTTAACAAAAACTGTGCCTGTGGTCTTCCATTTCCTCACTATGTTCCTTACAGTGGACACTGACAGCTTATATCTCTGCAGTAGCTTTTTGTAGCCTTCCCCTAAACCATAATGTTGAACAATCTTTGTTTTCAGGTCATTTTAGAGTTGTTTTGAGGCCCCAATGTTGCCACTCTTCAGATGAGAGTCAAAGAGAAAAACAACTTGCAATTGGCCTCCTTAAATAACTTTTCTCATGATTGGATGCATCTGTCTATGAAGTTCAAGGCTTAATGAGCTCACCAAACCAATTGTGTTCCAATTAGTCAGTGCTAGGTAGTTACAGGTATTCAAATCAACAAAATGACAAGTGAAGTATCTAATTATTAATCAAAGAAAGAAAGACATGAGCATTGTAAAAAGAGCAAATAGACACTATTTCTCACAAAAACAGTGCCGGTGTTTATTCCATTCTCAAATAGGAAAAAGACCCCTTCAATTTTCAAGAACATGACATTATATTCCTCACTGAAACCCCCCCACTATTTCCTGATTCGCTGACTGGTCA
>JACXGM010003342.1:0-15965 GCA_016801145.1 Umbra pygmaea
AACCTGATATGCATGCACAACTTAAATGATGCGTTCTCCCCGTTAAGTTAATTTTATTTAAGTTAGAATTTTCACATTTAACATTAAAATAATAACTAAAGGATATTATTCTGCCACGCAATGGCTTGTGGTAGGAGGGGCATCAATGACCGCTAGGGGGGGCACGGCCCCCGAATGCCCCTCCATAACGCCGACACTGGGTTAGATTCAGCAGGCTACAACGATGGCATATTCTGTTGTAATGCATCTGTTGGAGTTAAACTAAGCAGTTCAAAGAAATAAAAAGTGCTCTCGGCTCTAGGCTATCTAATGTTTAGGAACAATTTGACTAGAATGCAAATTGCTTCCCTTCAAACAATTCAGTCATTAAAACAAGAAGAGCATTAAACATTAAAGTGGGTAGGTTTGACTATGAAATACAACAGTGGGCATGCCAAAACCAGGCTCAGGCTGACGAGTTAAATTCTGTAACAACTCCATTGGCGCATATTCAAAAGTATGTAACAATCAAAAATGGCTTATCAAACTCCTGGCGATGTAGATGACCCAGCAGTTTTACTAGTCTCCCCGCCGGTCAAAGGGGAACAGAGTGCCAGGGTGTGCAGCATGGTGGGTATAGGGATGTTGGTACACCATTTCTAAACCATACGGACCCACACGTGCCACAGGTCTTCAAATACGGTGCAGTTCCTCAAGAAAACATGTCCACTCCCTTGGCTCAGAGGTTTAAAAATGTTGGACACCAAAATTCACCAAAACCGAGACTGAACATTAAACATCAGCTCAGCCTCAGGGGTTGACTGAGGTGGGGGAAAATATGCAAACTGTACCCTTACCACAGCTAAACAAACCAAAGTCACCATACTGTTAATTATATCGCAGGGCAGGTCACACACAAGACATATGCTACCGGAAAAACAAACACTTGTAATGTAATGTAATGCAAAATGCTCTGCAAACGCTAAATGCTCTGTTAATGCTAGATGTTCTGCAATCTGTCTGTCTGTCTGGAATACAACTACTGCTAAATCAATCAGAGGTGCAAAGTCCATATGAGGCTGCAAAAATGCAACTCACCTAATTTATAAATGGTAGTCATCAACAGGATGCTGCCTTTGTAGCTGACCTCACTAAACTTCTCCCTACCTGTAGAAAATTGGAGTATGCGACCCCCATATCTGCACTCAGAGCTTTGGTTCAGTCACAATATCCTGTACAAATATCTTCCCATGGCTTAGCAATTAGGGAGTCGGACTAGCAGTCAGAAGGTTGCCGGTTCGATTCCCGGCTGTGCCAAATGTCGTTGTGTCCTTGAGCAAGGCACTACATTCTAAGTTGCTCAAGGGAGAATGTCCCTGTACTTACTTAAAGCTGCATTGTGTAAGAATTGCTCCCATCTAGTGGTGAAATTGTATATGACAAGCAAATGAAGCCATTCTTATTATTATACCAGCGATTAACCTGGATATTAGTTTTTTCTTTCAAAACAATAGTGCTAGTTTTGATTAATTGCAATAATCATTGTTAATTCACTACACAGCCCGTGAATTGTAACCAAATGCAATTGTATTGTGTGTAAAGAAACAATAAGAGCATGTGATAGGAAAAATAATAATTTAACATGTTTTATTAATAAAAGTAACAAATAGGTTTTACACACAATTTGATTAAATAAATAGTCAGTGTCTCATGTGAAAACACAATTACATTTGAAAAACATTCACTAGAGTCTGTTTTATTCCAACAGAATACTAATTTTAGCAAAACATGAACATGGACACTACCTGTGCAATGAATAAACAATGATTATTGCAATGAACCACGAGCGCTATTATTTTGAAACCGAAAATCTGAGTTTGTGTTGCCAGGTGAAAGTTCTTGCCTACTGTACAGCTTGAGCCAGCGCTGCCATTACATGTCCTCGAGAATAGGCATGATCTTACATCTTCAACAGACTTTGAAATTTGCTGGCAGTCGTGAGTAATCTCCCCCTGGCATTCGTCACAGTGCCACTGGTGTAAGAGCGCGAAAGGCCGAGCTTGAATTTCCAGGTATGTTCCTCTTTGGCTAATGTAATTTAAAGATGGAGGCGTAACATGGCTGCCGCAATTTGAGCGGCACCATTGTATGTATTGTGAAAGGAAGATTCTACGATTATGAAAACACTTTGATTAGTTGGTGGAAGTAATTAGACATGAATGAGCACATATTTTTGAAAGAACAAAGGGGTTTTTGCTAAGAATCAACTCAAAGAAATACACAGTGTAGCTTTAATGTCTAAGGTGAAATGTAAAATGTATTTCCGATTCTGGAAATCAGGATTCAGCCTTGGTTTGAAAGAATTTCAGAAGGAGTTATGGGTCTCTTAAGGTGAACTGCATGCTAATTTCAAACAGGATTCATTGGTCACAGTAGTACCGGGGATTGTTCTTTGTGATGCAAAGTTTGTGTTTCGGGCTCACTGCAGAAGCCCATCATAAATATGTATCATGAATATGCTCCTGAGTCCTCAGAGAAATCAACCAATCTTCTGAAGCAGTGCTGTCGAGACAGGGAAATCCAGACACTCAAGAGGGGTCCCTTGTAATCATTGCAGATTGACAGTATAGGCCCCACTCAACCTGCAAAAGAGGGGTACAGGAAATTTATGGTCATGGGTACCAGAAGTTCTGAATTGAGAGGAATGCACCTGAGAAAACTCAGCCCACTGATTAAGGGTAACAGGTTTTCTGAATGGAAGGAATGCACCCACACCTGGAATACAGTAACTGCAAGGTCTTGTTGTCATAAAACTGCTAGTGTAATTTTCACCTGTAATACTTTACAATCAATGAAATTTATTGAACATTCCATGGTTCTGCTAATGCTACCCTGGTATCTCAAACCCAATGGTGTGTTATTCAATGAAATTAACTCTTTCTCCTACTGTGGAGTACCATATCCAGCTAAACACACTTTCTGATTGGAAGTGACAGAGGATCTCACATTGAAACAGTTGCACTTTTTCGAGTAGAGTACCCATGTACTCTGACATTCCACCCTGGTGGGGGAGACACATTCTAGCAGGGAAGCACCTGGTCGCTGCCAAAAGCTATGATGAGGGTGAAACAGAGACTGCTTCTATGGGACACCAGCTACCACCAGCAAAGGTCCTGACCAGCCCCTCCACCTGGCCGCCATCCATAAAAACACCTGGTTGGACTATGTCTATCACCAGCCACTTATATTTCAGATGGCTAACATCCAACACAGATTTCCATAGAATTGCACACACTCAACTCATCTAGGTTGAGGGGGGGGCAAAACAAGGGAACAGTAGTGGAATGATAAAATGGTTTACAGAACAAATATGCATATCTTAAGAGCTGGCTGCCGGCTTGCATCTCTCACACCTATTCAACACAAAGGGCTTCCTGAGAAAAGCTAAGACACAGGAAAAAGAGTCATCAGCCCCCACCAACAGACACCACCTGAGTGAAGACCAACTGTATACCTCATCAGCCACTGAATGTGATTGCATAGTAATTCAACCTGGGCTTTTGTCTTAATTGTCATAGCACCAAGTTGGCACCTAAGAGTCTGTGAATAATGCAACTAATGTAAATGTGTCAATACCAGTCCTATTGTCTCCATTTGCTCTAGCCAGTGGAATGTGAATTCCATTTTGATGCAGCATGAGAGGGGGAGTGACACTAAACCCTTGTTTAGTTTGTTCTTGGAGTCAATTGTAACCGATACTCCGGGCATAAGTTTTGTTGCCCTACCCATGATGTTAAGGTAGTTTTACGTATATGCTGTATAGTCAAATTTCTACCTTTTGGGAGGAGGACATTAGAATGACATGTGTCATTATGTTATTCCTGGTGTTATTTGTGATTTCACTATGGTTATAGTGTTACCTATGCCTATTTTTGGGATTAAATTGTATTACTTTAAACTAAACTCTGTTTGCAACATTCCCAGTTATTCCCTAGAATATCTCTGATGGAGTTGTCAGGGAACATATTGTTAGCATATTATCCGCCTGCCCTTACAGAATGCTCTTAACACACATCTCAGTGATGTACACGCTCTCCGACTACATCACTGCCAATAATTGTTTTTTCTGAGGCCTACCGTAGACAAATTGCCAGCATTCAAGGACACACTTTCCAATTACATCGATGACAGTGCAAAATATTGGTTTCCCTGGTCATGGGAGTGCTTCCTACCTGTCTCTCTGAAGCCAGCCGTCAAAGATATCCAGCTATGAGGGACTTTCTCCAACTGTGTAGCTGCCTTTACAGTGCTGGGCTGGTGACAATAGATTAGCAACGAATCCACAGCCGCAGCTAATTTTGGGCCTTGAGCAAATCATTGGGTAGCCCCACTTGTCTAACATATATTGGCATCCTCTTCCTCCACCAGGTATGCCAGGCGTGACACCTCCCATTGGTCGGGCGCGCTTTCTTGATGTTCCTTCGTCTCGGCCTGAAAACCGATCCAATCACTTCCTAGGAGCAGGGGCAGCGGCAGCTTCTCTGCCATTATGTCCAAAAACATGGGAGAACCCACAACATTATAGTAGTAGCGGTACCCTCTGCATGTCTTTATGAACACAGGTGAGAGGCTGAAGGTGCTTCCTGTATCCAAGGGGGTGATAGTGGGTTGTCTCTGTAGCCATAGCCATCTGGTTAGGGGGAGACACAGGGGTTCTTGTGCATGGTGTACCCCACCAGCCACACCTTTGTGGCAGGGTGCAGTAGGCCTGCTGAGCTTCTCCGGTTAGAATTGGCAAAACAAACAAGAAAACACACCTGTTTTAACTGGCTCCCATTTAAAGCCTTCTTGATGAGGCCTGATGGAGTGTAGGGGTGGTGGGGCGGTGCTGGGTGCGGTGCCACTGTCCAGGTTCATGTTCTCTCATGGGCTCTGATACGTCATGGCAACAGCAATCTTCCCGGACCGTGGTGAGATGCTAATGAGAGTGCCCTGTCACAATACATTATCGCTACATATCTGAAATAAACCATTACCAATATTAGGGCAATATTAATACATCTAAATCAACTTATACTGTGATCAACATGAATCAAATAGTACATATTTTAAGTATATTTTGCAGCCATGATTGATGAGTAAGATACTCAGAATTCAGTTAACCAGTGCAGCACACATTAAATCGATGATGTTCAACCAAAAGAAAAATGTTGCAGGAGTTTATATGTACAGTATGTAGCTGAAATCATGACTTTTACAAATTAGCTGCCTCCTGCCACATTTATAACAGTCCGTTTTTATTTTGGGGCAGTATGTTTATAACATTATGTGTGGCACAGCGTCTCTGTCGTCAGTGTCTCACACCCGCACACAGAAGGAACAAGTGTTCAGGACCCTATACAGTGACTAGCAAACAGGGGTCAGCACCTCAGACAGAGGACAGTAGGAGAAGGTCCCAGATGTCTCTGGAAGGATTGAGACTTCACTTGCACTATTCTCAGCACCTGCTCATCGAGGAGTGGTGTGTCTAATTTTCTTTTTTCCCCCACAAGACTTCGCACTAGAGTGACAGAGGACCTCGCCATCGACCGACACAAGTATAACCTGTTTTTCATTCGCTATTATTAACAGTACACAACTTGGTGGCTAGTTTGTGTTTGCTGGCATTGTCATAAATAGCCGTGAACCACTCTCGCTGCCTCACTGTCCTTTCTTGCCCTGCTCCATATGAAAAAAGATAATCAAGCTGTTTGGAGAAGATGTAGAATTAAATTTTGTGGCCCCCATCAAAGTGCTGTTTAGGAGCCCATCCACATCTGCCAAAGTCAATATAAGTGTTGAGAGAAATTATTGATTTGTGTGTTATTAATTACTACAGATTTTTATTTGTCCCATCCCTTAATCACGTTTATTAAAGAATACAATTTCAATAGTGATTTTGAGAATATGGTACTTTGTATTGCACTCTTCCCTTAATTTATCACTGAGTGGAAGTGGAGACAAAGCAAGAGGTTTGGAGTATTTAATTTGCATACAGAAATATGAAACAAACAAAGGCTACTCCTCAATAAGGAAATACAAACACTAGCAGAGCGACAGTGTAGCATAAACACAGTACATAAGAACACTGGCATTAATGTAGTTAAAGCACTCAGGGCCAGATGTACTAACACTTTTGCGCCCACTTCAGGCGTACTTGTTTCGCAACGTGTGCATAAAAGCATTGCAAGGTATGTACAAACAGGCAGAACTGAGGTTAAAGTGCAGACTGCCTGTCGCAGAAACTGAAAATGGATAACTGCGCTTCTCTGTGTCATGCACATAGATTTTTTAATTACTGGATGGAGCCATGTGTGACGTCACCCATTGGTTTGTTAAGATCTGATTTGGGTCATCGAATTTGCCGTTATGGGTGCAGACATTCGGTTGCGGATGTGACGATTTTAGACGAGAGGGCGGAGGAATCTAGCTAGCTAACTGATATTAATTGGGATGCTAACGAAAAACAGTATTAAAACATAATGTAAAGCAAAATGTAACGTTACTTACCGGAAAAAAGTGAAATGCCAACTCCTTCTTGTATAACCGAACGCCATAACCACGCTCTAAACGCCCCTTTGCTTTATCGACGATTTTAAAATTAACGAGACCATAATAAAAAAAATGAACATCATGATAAATTGCAGAAGGCTTAAATCTAGCGATTGAGACCATATACTCATTATGAAAAGGTTTACTGAGGTAATAAATCAAGTATATTATGTCTCTCATTCTCATAGACTATTACAGCAACCAAGCTTTTTTGCAACTAGACGTATCGCCCCCAGCTGGAATTCAGATAAAATGGAGGTTTAAGGCACTTCCTCATTTGCGTCAATTTGCCAAACCGGATGCTCACCCTGTGGTCATGCATATGCATTCATGGGAGGGTCAAGGGGAAAGTGGGAATGTCTCATAAAGAGATGGAAGGAGAAGCGTAAAGTGTGCCTAATTATGTATTCCATGGAATGTACAAAAACCGCCTGTGAAAACGCGCCTCTGTTTTGCTGTAAAAATTCTGCACCTCCTAACTACTTAGGGAGCACTCTCCCGCCGCCGGGAGATTTCTGCCCCCCACCACCCCCAAAAACTGGTTCACAAGTCCAAACAATCACAGTTCACAAGTCCTATTACTAGGTTATATGTACATGTTATATATCTACAGAAAGCTTAGACACTCAGGAATGTAGCAAATGTCACCATTCTACAGTAGTTATAAGAAAATAATAACTTCCCCTCATAATGTGAGCTACGTGCCTGTAAAACAGGATGCAGGTTTCCTCGCACATGCTTGAAATGGCAGCAGTAATCCGAACAAGACGAAGACATACAGTGCCTTGCGAAAGTATTCGGCCCCCTTGAACTTTGAGCTTTTGCCACATTTTAGGCTTCAAACATAAAGATATAAAACTGTAATGTTTTGTGAAGAAGCAGAACTGACAAATTGGGCGAACAATGTTCTCAATGCTCGAGTTCAAGTGTACAGCTCCTGGTGATACTTCAAGCTAAATTTCATGATGTGTTGAGCCTTCTTAGTGTTTTAAAAATAGCAATTTTTATGCTATCATAGTAGTGCCCCATCACTCCCATTCAAAATGTGTTTTGACCAAAACTAAGTTGCATTTCCGTCCTAATTATGCTTTCAAATAAACTTTGACTCGGGTACATTAAAGTGTAGCTTTGGTTTTAGCCGATTAGCGTCTCATTTGTTTGTGCAAATACTTGGATAACGTGGCATGAAATTACAAATAATGGGTCACAGAATGTAGATGGTAGGTGGTGTAACTCTAGAACATTATAATTATTGTCAGATTTTATCATTAGTGTTATGGTGACTGGCTAACTAGCTGAAGGCATTGTCATGGGGGAACTTTGGCACTCCTGGTTGTAACATTAGCTGTAGCTGATTAGTATCCCATAGTGTCTCCTTTCTTTGTTCAAATACTTGGATAACAACAATTTAGGTGGTATGTAGGCAGTATCAGTTTTGGGCACAAACGAAGCGGGCAGCCACCCGGGGCAGCATTTTTTCATGACATATGGGGGCGGCAGGAGCACAAAAAAAGTCCTCTGCGCTGCAAAGCAGTTTTCTAATATCTATCATTTCACTTTTCAGGGAAATGGCTAATTGGCACCCTCTGCAGCTACTTGCTGAGAAACGAGCGAAAGATAAAGGTATGCAACTACACTCACCTAAAGGATTATTAGGAACACCATACTAATACTGTGTTTGACCACCTTTTGCTTTCAGAACTGCCTTAATTCTACATGGCATTGATTCCACAAGGTGCTGAAAAGATTTCTTTAAAAATGTTGGCCCATATTGATAGGATAGCAAATTCTGACTCTACCATCTGAATGTCTCAACAGAAATTGAGACTCATCAGACCAGGCAACATTTTTCCAGTCTTCAACTGTCCATTTTAGGTGTGCTCTTGCAAATTGTAGCCTCTTTTTCCTATTTGTAGTGGAGATGAGTGGTACCCGGTGGAGTCTTCTGCTGTTGTAGCCCATCCGCCTCAAGGTTGTGCGTGTTGTGGCTTCACAAATGCTTTGCTGCATACCTCGGTTGTAACGAGTGGTTATTTCAGTCAAAGTTGCCCTTCTATCAGCTCGAAGCAGTCGGCCCATTCTCCTCTGACCTCTAGCATCAACAAGGCATTTTTGCCCACATGACTGCCGCATACTGGATGTTTTTCCCTTTTCACACTGTTCTTTGTAAACCCTAGAAATGGTTGTGCGTGAAAATCCCAGTAACTGAGCAGATTGTGAAATACTCAGACCGGCCCGTCTGGCACCAACAACCATGCCAATCTCAAAATTGCTTAAATCACCTTTCTTTCCCATTCTGACATTCAGTTTGGAATTCAGGAGATTGTCTTGACCAGGACCACACCCCTAAATGCATTGAAGCAACTGCCATGTGATTGGTTGAGTAGATCATTGCATTAAGGAAAAATTGAACTGGTGTTCCTAAAAATACTTTAGGTGCGTGTATGTTCTCTCTATGTAATGAACGAAGGGCTAATGTTAATTGGTGTGTATAACTCTTATGTTTGTTATCCTTTTTGCTATGATGCTTGCTATGCTTGTAATAGTTTGGTTATAACTCAACAAACACAATATCTAATTTCACCATAATATTGTGCTTTGCAACAAAACTGTTACAAGTTCAGTTATTATTTATTTCCATCATTTTGGTTAACGTTAGGCCCTGTAATTAGCAAACAAGTTAGCAAAAATGTTCTAATCTGTAGGTAGTTTTAAAGACAAACATTTGCTATTTGCTACAACTCTATTTCGTGAAAAAGTATAGTTTAACAATAACTAAACGTGTGCCTTGCATTGAAATCAAGGCAGTACCCAAGGAGCTAATAGTTCCTTTCTAAAAGTTTGATCAATTAAAAGTTTGATCATTTAGCGTGTAAGGGCATGTTTATGTAACGTTCCTATTATGTTTGGGGTCATTTGACCCCAGGCTGTTTTAACTGTATAAAACATAATCCTACTGTCTTTTGCTTTCAATTTCATTTGCAATTCATTTGTAATTGCAGGTGCACTTATAAAGTATTTTGGAGCATCCTCTGCCACTGGTCAGGATGAGCCACCCACCTCCCCCGCTATACAGGACTCTGCTGGAATAGTCATGACCCTTCAGGATGAGCTATCATCTATGTCCTCAGCTACACTTCACAAATATCTCTGCAAACATCTGATATTGAGGATGAAGACCTCTTTGCCTCTACTACTCCCCAGCATGAGCCCTCAGGTGGGCTTTTGCATATGTGTTTGTGTGTGTGTGTGTGTGTTCCAATGAAGGATTTGTGCAATTGAGAAATATAAATTTCTCTTTATAACAACATTTATGTTGTTATAATAAAATATTAGTAATTGTGCAGAATTTTGTAGAGTTTTTGTTGGGGGGGAGTGCTCGAAGGGGGTCTCGCCCAGGGTGTAATTCAATGTAGAACCGCTACTGTATGTAGGTGGTATAAAAAAGATTGACTTGGTGAGAATTATTGACCAAAAGAATTGTTAGAGTAGATGGTGAAATAGCTAGCTGAAGGTATTGTGTTGGGGCAAAGCAGGCACTTGACTGGGTGTAGCATTAGCATGGCAGACCTTGCGTTTGTTTTGGTATAATCTTGAATGAATTGTAAAATTTAAAATAATAATTGACTAAATATTACTCAGTTTGTATGTATTGGAGCTAGGTACTGTAGGTGATATAGCTGTCAATCGATATTGGAGGATTTACTAACAGATGCTATTGGTCATGATACAGTAGCTGAATAGCTATCTTGACATTAGAAGAGACTCTGCGGTTTTAGCCTCTAGTGGAAGCTGATTCCAACATTTAGGGGCAAAGACAGAGCAGAGTGTTGACTGTGTGAATCAAGAGCTGACTTCCCGAAAGTGTGTGATGGTCAGGAGCCCAAAGCTGGTGGAACGAAGAGGAGTTGCTCTTGTTGCTACATAAGCAAGCGTCATGACATTTTAGTGGATGTGAGTTTCTACTAGAGGCCAGTGGAGTGTGAGTAGAAGTGGGGTGAGGAGGAAGAACTTAGGAAGGTTGAACACTAGGCGGGCTGCTGAGTTTTAGGCACGCTGGAAGTCCTACCAAGAGTTGCAGTAATCCAGACGTGAGATGATGAGTGCCTGGATGAATACCTGTGCTGCTTCCTGGGTGAGGTAAGACTGTACTCCGCTAATGTTATAGAGCATAAACCTGCAGGAACGAGTCACAACATTGATGTTAGCAGAGAACAACAGGGTATTGTCCAAGGTCAAGCCAAGGTTCTTTGCGCTCTGAGTGGGTGACACTGGGCTATTATCCCCTGTGATGGACATATCCTGGAGTGGACAGGCCTTCCCACAAAAGAAGAGCAGTTCAGTCTAGTCAAGGTTGAGCTTGAGGTGATGGGATGACATCCAATCAAAGATGTCAACAAGACATGCAGATATGCATTTTAGCACTTGGGTGTCAGAAGGGAAGGAGAGTAATAGGTTAAATTAATCTTCATAGCAGTGATAGCAGAGTCCAAGTGAGGAAATGACAGAACCAAGGGATTTGGTGTAGAGGGTAAAAAGGAGAAGGCCTACAACAGAGCCTTGGGGGTGTCCGTGCAGCAGACAGTGATCATCTCCATATCACCTGGTAGGAGCAACCTGCCACAGAAGATGCAATCCCAGAGTGTACAGAGCCGGAGTTGCTGAGTAGAGCACTCACTGCATAAAATGACCTGTATCAAAGTGTGTTGGACTGTGTCATGTCATCTTGATATCACATGTATCAGAACTAAATAGCTAAGTTTCAAACTGAATCTATTTTAAGTGTGTCAAATTTGATGTCAAATTCTGATACTTGATGGCACTTTGAATGCAAGCCCTTGGTACATTCTGACACATAAGACACTGCATTTGCATTTCAAAATGTGTACGTAAATGTTTGAATTCCCTTCAAGAAAATATAATTGGCTCTTCGTGAGTTGGGGCGGAGTCTCCACAGGGTAACCTCCAATTATTTCAATTCCATTGTCTATGTTAAAGGATTATTCTCTGCGCGTGGTCTTTTTACTAATGTGAAGACTCTGCAAGCTGTGGCATTCAAAAAAGCCTTGAATTGACTCAAGAAAGTATTGAAATATCAGTTAAAACTGAGGTAAGAGAACAAATGCCTGCAGTCCTGACCTGTCTCCGAATGAGAATTTGTGGTGCATTATGAAGCATAAAATAAGGCAACGAAGGCCCTGTACAGTTGCGCAGCTGAGGACATGAGTAATGGATGAATGAGGGAAGATTCTGCTTGCTACACTTAACCAACTGGTGTCTTCAGATATTAAAAAATACATAAAATTCACAAAGTAAAACATCACAATGTGTTTTCAATATAATACCGGGTGAATAGATTTTAAGTGACTTTTTGTTTGTTTTTTAGCATTTTCCATACTCTCCCAACTTTTTCAGAATTGGGGTTGTAAATAATTATACTGCTAAAATATTCCACTTTAGTGTTGGGTAAGTTATGACATTGACTTGTAATGTGAATGTTTTGTTGGAGAAATGGTGAATATTGTAAAAAAGAATATGGTTTCAACAGGTCCTGATGGAGAGAGACATTGGAGGAAACAGTTGGGTAAGTTACATAATGTTTTCTTATTCCATATCTAATAATATGTTATATTCCCTTTGTTTTCTCATGATCAAAATAAGTAAGTACACTCTTAATTTCTTACACCTCATTTTTGGGTAAGTTATGACATTGATGTGTAATATGACATTTTAGCTGGAGGAGTGTCTGATATTGACAAAAATATGCTTTCAACAGGTCCTGATGGAGACATGGTGGGGTAAGTTATTCCACCTAGTATCTTATTTTCTTTGTTTTCTTAGTTACAAAATAAGTAACTCTACTCCTAATATTCTCTTCTGGTGTTGGATAAGTTACAGTATGACTTTGACTTTTACTGTGTACTTTGATGGAAAATTGTCTAATAGTGTACAAAATATGCTTTCAGGTCCTTCGGAAATGTCAGTGCATCATGAGGGGAAATCATTTTGCTGGCTTAAAGTGTATCATGTAAGTATTTCCTGTTCACTTTCCTGTTTAAAAGCAGGACATATACATCTATCTTCTCTGTCATTGTACTCCCTATCCACTCATCCAGTGAATGGAAATATTGCAAGGCATTGATCCAACAGACGGTAGGGTTCAGTAACTATCTTCAACCATTAGTTATATTTTGATAATTTAGCAGATGCTTTTATACAAAGCAACTTGCAGTAAAAATACATACTACCCTGGAAATCCAGAGTTCTCGCAAGAGCACAATTTGAATTTGCTCAGCAAGTTACTCTGGCACTGAGTAATTCTGCTCATTAACTATGCCCTTGTAGCCGAGCTGCACCAATCACATCGGTGTATCTGATATAGGTGTGCCAGAGGCGTGTTAAACAGATGACGACACGACAGCTCTGCGACCTCAAAGTCATTAGTAAACATTGTAAGATCGCTATGGATTAACACCAGTTGTTTAAAACGACTTTGGCCACTACAATGAACGAGTTAGACTTGGCTTTTTGTCTAAAAGAGGAACAAAAGATGGCGCTGGAATCGTTCCTTTTTTATAAAAGGACGTTTTTGCTGTTTAGTGAACTGATACGGCAAGAGTTTTATCTACCAGTTAGCTCTGCCGTAGGGTTAGTGAAAACCCACTGGTGATTGGTTGTAGTGTTATCCAATTGCGTACAGTGAGATTTTCAAATGCACGCTTGGTGCCGCCCCTCGAGTTGAGTCATTTACATTACTCGGACCCAGACCCTTAATCGTTCAGGATTTGGGTCTGGATTTTTCCAGGCTAAATACATACATAAAATGCATTTAAAAAAGCTAGGTTAACCCATCTGTCATGAATCCTAGGGACTGGGTTTGGGATTTGTGGCATAAGACTGAGATATGGACTCATTGAGATATGATTGTAAAAGAGTGTAGAGTGGCTTATGTTTGAGTTATTTATGCGTACGATATATTTATATGCATGTATATTTGTCCGCGTTACAGCATGTGTATTGAATATATATACTGAATCATTGTGCAACTCGCATTCCGAGTCACCTGCAACTATGTTTCAAGTTACAAGTCCAACGAGTTCAAAGCTAGCTTTCGCAAAGTATAAGCTCTACTTTTCCCTTGTTGAGGTGAAAGGAAAGAATGTTTATGTAACATGCAATTTATTCACAGGAAGAGAGAGACACTGTCCATGTCAGTGACAAGTAATTTGAATCTAATGAAGCACCTCACATCGTCACATGCCGCCACAAAACTAGTGGCCAACAATGAAGCTGATAACATGAGCTCCGCTACAAAAGGAGATGGAGGTACGACATCAAAGCAACTTAAAACTAGATTTTTCTCCACCACCGCAAACTTTCTCAGACTCAGACTCAGAAAATAATTTAGTATCCATTTTATTCATTTAACATATTTAACATTGGGGCATCAACGTTTTTTGACATACTTGATTTTTTTTAAGTAACGCAATAGTTATATTCCCTGGTAATTAGTTACTTTTATAATGATGTAACTCAGTTACTAACTCAGTTACTCATTGTGAGAAGTAACTAGTAACTATAACTAATTACTTTTTTAAAGTACCTTGCCCAACACTGGTGGTGTATCTTCATAACTCTCAATGTCGTCCCCCATGTCACTGTAAGGTCCAAGAGTTCCACTACCAGCAGTCAGGACTGTTCTGCCGTGAACCTCCAAGAGCCAGAGACATCACTACTCTCCGTTCCCAATCCCCGGAATTCTGATCAGCTGTTCTTGTCATTCATCAGTATATAAGTTCCAGACGCTGTCTTATCTAGTTGTGAGGTATTGTTTGTGTGCTACTACATTACTGAATGTATATTCTTTATTGCCTACTGGAATTCTGACCTTAGCCTGCATTAGTGTTTTTTTTATTAAGTCTAGCCCTTCTATATCGTTGCTTGTACCTTTTCGGATTACAACCTCTGCCTATACCCTGTTTTTGCCTTTTGCCTCTCACTTAGATCACATTCAAACCATGTTTGTATATACAAACAGAACATTCCTTCAGTCTGTCTTGGTGGTAACATAAAAGAATACCTCATCTATAAACCAAACATGGACCCATTGGAATTTTAAACCTGTCTGAACAGACAGGAGGAACAGATAGAGGAGTTATATTGCCTTCTCCAACACAGTGCTACCGCTGCACCTACCGCGGAGGCTCAGGTGTACACACGTTGTGCGCACCCAGTTTACATGACTAATAAATATGATGGAGCACCCGGAAAATGCCACGGCTTCCTTATGCAATGTGCCTTATACCTGCAACACCATGCCAAACAATTCTTTACGGCAAAGGACAAGGTGGACTTTACATTTCACTGCTGTACGGAAGAGCGCTGGATTGGCCATCGCTCTTTGGGCATCCAAAACACCTCGCTTTACAAAGTGAGTCCCTGTTCCTGACAACCTTCAGGGAAGTGTTCGATCACCCGATTTCAGGACATCAGGTTGGAGACCAGCTCTGTGGAATAAAACAGGGAAACAGGTCGGCAGCGGACTATGCTTTAGAATTCCGTACTCTAGCTGCGGGGAGGTCCAACACGGCTTTACCATGTACCGAAGAGGATTAATCTGGAACCTACAAACAGGACTGGCTTGTCAAGGGGATGTACGGGACCTGAACCGCTATATAACCATGTCCATCTCGATCGATCACCTCCTCTCAGAACAACGTATGGATCCCTCTTCTAGTACACGAAGTGCTCCTATTGAGTACTACTGCTGACCAGGAACCTATGTAGCTCGGCCAATCCTCCCTCACTCCTGCTGAACGACAAAGAAGGCTTACCAATCAGCTTTGCCTGTACTGTGGGGAGAATGGACACTTCTTCAGCCGATGCCCAATCTGTCCATCCCGATGGGATCGCTCTATCCTAAGTAGGTGCGTCTGCTCTGTTGAACGTTAAACAAAAACATTTTAGTTTGCCCACACTTCTGTCAGTACAGGAAAAAACAATAACAGTGGGTGGACTCATAGAATCGGGGGCTGCAGGCAACTTTCTTGATCAGTGTGTAGCCAAAAAACTAGGAGTGGATTTGATACCTCTGACACCACTATTACGCATACATACTTTAGACCAGGGGTGCCCAATAGGTCGATCGCGATCTACCAGTCGATCGCAAAGACAATGCTGGTAGATTGCACATGTTTAATAAATGCTTTTGCTACATTTTTATTTTCATAAAAATGAATATAACAACATCATTACTTCTCCATTTAGTTTCTTTCTGACTTGCACTTAACGAATAGATTTTGACCAGGCAAGATTTTTGTTTATTCAGTTGCCATGACAACTAACGTTTAGTCTGCCTCGCGATTTCCAAGATCTTCGGACTCGGAGCACAGAGT
>JACXGM010003342.1:16065-42360 GCA_016801145.1 Umbra pygmaea
AAAATAGAATATCAACAATCAACATTTATTAACGTTTCTCTAGATGAAGAATTCCATATAGAGATACATGCAGTAGAAACAACAAGCATTTTAAGTGTGTTTTTTTCTTTTAAATAAACTCTTTTTAAGTTGGTAGATCTCATTGAGTTGAACATTTTAAAAGTAGATCATCATGCAAAAAAGTGTGGGCACCCCTGCTTTAGACGGTCAACCACTAGGAGACGACTATGTATTATATCAGACCGTCGAAATAGCTCTTCAACTCAGTCATTACACAAAAAAACATACAACTCCTAGTAGTTAATTTACCTAGGGTGCTACATGTTTTATGACACCTGTGGCTTTGTCTGCATGACCCTGTGATTTCATGGCGGAAAGGTGAAATCCTAAACTGGAGTCTTAACTGTCAATCTCTGTGTATGTCCTTGCCTTGCTAAGCCACCTCCACCTTACGTCCCTGCATAGATTATAGAGGGTTGAATGAGATCACCATAAAGAACAGGTGTCCTCTTCCGTTAATCCCAGCAGCGCTTGAACAAGTCAGCTGGGCTCAAGTCTATACCAAATTTGGATCTCCGTAGTGCATATAACCTGGTCTGTATTCGTCCAGGTGAGGAGTGGAAAACTGCATTTATTACCACCCGGGGGCACTACGAATATTTGGTGATGCCATATGGCCTGACTAACGTGCCTGCAGTTTTCCAGAACTTTATGAATGAGATATTTTGGGACATGGCATGTTTGTCATGGTGCACATTGATGACATTCTTATTTACTTGCCTTCTATGTCAGAACACATGTCCCACATCAGTCAAGTGCTACAATGTCTGGAAAAACACCACCTTGATGTGAAAGCTAGAAAGAGTGAGTTTCATGTGTCTTCAGTGTCATTTCTGGGATTTCGGCTGACTCCTGGAAAAGTAGCCATTAATGAAGATAAGGTCAGCGCTGTATACAACTGGCCTCTGCCGGCAACTATTAAAACCCTCCAGCGCTTCCTCGGCTTTGCCAATTTCTATCAGAGGTTTATAAGGAACTTCAGTGACAAGGCTGCCCCTCTCACGTCTCTCACCCTCCAGGTACCATCCTCAAACCAACGCTCAGTCGGAACGGTTAAACCAGGAGATAGGTAAATACATGCAAAAACAATGTTTTCCAACAGGACACCTGGAACAGTTTCTTGCCATGGGTGAAATATGCCCAAAACTCACTCATCCACACCTCACACAAGCTAACACCCTTTCAATGTATTTTGGGTTTTCAACCTCCTCTTTTCCCCTGGGACACAGAATCTGCCAACATGCCTGCTTGCGAAGAATGGTTCCAAGGCAGTTCCAGGGTTTGGGATATTGCTCATCGTCATCTGGAGTGGGCCTCCGCATGTAATGTATACCGTCCGACGTAGTAAAAAGAACAATGTTTATTATTAACAGGTATGTATCAGTCCAACAGCAAAGGCACAGTAGATAATCCAAGGCAGAATAATTATCAAAGAGAGCAGGGGTCAGGCCAGAATATCAATATCAAAGGAAGGCAAAATTACAAGGGATAATCCAAGGCAGAATAAAAAAAGCAAAGGTCAAACCGGAATAACAACATAGTAATGGAATGCTCAGAATGGAGAAAATCAAATAC
Source organism: Umbra pygmaea (assembly GCA_016801145.1). Classification (NCBI taxonomy): domain Eukaryota; kingdom Metazoa; phylum Chordata; class Actinopteri; order Esociformes; family Umbridae; genus Umbra; species Umbra pygmaea. Next base: position 17,701 of record JACXGM010003342.1, read on the forward strand.
TCACAATACCTTGCAAAGAGGCAAGAGCATGTGAGTGCTTATATATACTGCTTGAGTGGGAGCCGGTGTGCTAAATTTGGGTGATTGAGTCCGGGTTATGGGAAACGTAGTTCTGAGGAGACAAGACCAGGGAAATGTAGTTCAAAGGGAAGATGAACTGGGGAATGGGAATTGTAGTTCTGAGCAATCTAGGAAAGGGAAGATGTAGTTCTCTGGGAAGAGGAACTGAGAAACGTTACACCGCAGTCCAGAGATGACACGCAGATCGTCGTTGCAGGCCTACCCCCCGGTACCATCCTGGACAGCAAGTCTGGCTATCGACACTGGCTATTTCCCTGTCGAAAGCTATGTCCCAGGTATATCAGTCCTTTCAAGATTACGCACTGCATCAACCCTGTGAAGTATCGCCTGCTGCTTCCCCAAAGTTACTGTATTGCCTCGTCCTTTCACGTCTCCCTGTTAAAGCCTGTTTGTTACAGCCCTCTCCATTCTCCGGTTAAAGTCTGCGGTGCTCCGCCTCCGTTGGATGTTGGTGGGGAATTGGCTTATGCAGTTGAACCGCTTCTGGACTCTAGGCGAAGGGGTGGCGGTTTGGAAAAACTTTTGGACTGGGTGGGCTATGGTCCGGAGGAACATTCCTTGGTCCCCGCTAAGGATGTTTTTGATCCAGCCCTAATTGCAGAGTTTCACTGCTCCCCCCTATCATTGAGCAGGGTCCAGCTCCGGCTTGGGCGTTCCTTTTATGACCCATTGAGTGTTCCTGGTAGCGTTTCATCAACCAATCGTGTTTTCAAGTTCAAATCCAGAAGGACACATTGTGTGTTTGTTCTCCATTGCAACCTGATGCAGACAGGCGATTTTTACTTTGTATCATTGCATTAACCATAAGCCTTACCCAAACCCTTAACTTAACCTTAACCACTCAGAAGGAAATATTGTTGTTAAGCCCATCTAAAATATATTATGAATACCTTTTACTGAAATACTACGTCATAATGCTTCCAATTGAAATACATTAGTTTTCAAACATTTGACTGTGAATGTTGTAATACAATAAATTTGGACGCTATGGAATATGTGTTCCGGGGCATTCCAGTTTGCGAAAACGGGAACCCCCACCAGCATGAGAACGCCCATTTGTGGCTACAGTTGGATGATATTGTGATTGTCCTGCTCCTCGTCCCAGGGGTCGGCCCATGGGTCATCGTCCTCGGTCTTTCAGAGCCGCCCGTGGAGGGGGGTTTCTGTAAGGTCCGAGGGGTTCCACTACCAGCAATCAGGACTGTTCTGCTGCGAACCTTCAAGATCCAAGGACATACCCTCCGTTTCCAATCACCAGAATTCTGATCAGCCGTTCTTGTCATTCATCAGTATATAAGTTCCAGAAGCTGTCTTATCTAGTTGTGAGTTATTGTTTGTGTGCTACTACATTTACTGAACGTATATTGTTTTTTGATTAAGTCTAGCCCTTCTGTACCATTGCTTGTGCCTTTTTGGATTACGACCTCTGCTTGTACCCTGTTTTTGCCTTTTGCCTCTCACTTGGATTACATTAAAACCATGTTTGTATATACAAATGGAACATTCCTTCAGTCTGTCTTGGTGGAATCATAACAGTCACAATCTGTCTGAGTCTGGCTATCTGCGTTACTCTTGGTGATAAATTTCACCAGCCTATGTTTCAGGACTTTTCCTGTTTTAGGATAATACACATGATACGCTGGACTATATTTATCATAACCAACAAAAATCCCCTTTTCACACCTAGAATTCAACTAAATATCTTCACGTTAGATAAGTTAGGTGTTTATCCTGTGAAAACACGGTAAGGTGTCCGCTCTAGCTCCTTATCCTGTTACTCATAAGTAAAGACTGGAACACCTGCCTGGTAAACACCTGCCTGGTAAACACCTGCCTGGTAAACATCCGTGTTGAACTTGGTAGCATCCTTGTGTACCAACCAGTATCACCATCCTTGAAGTGGATCTCGGCTCTGTTGGCTGTCTCTGCTTTGACTGACAAAATGTTTTGTGGAAACTATGGGATGTAGAGTGCTTGCTTGAGGCTCATTTTCACCTGTCGCTCCTCACTGTCCAGCAAGTAGACTTTGGCATCTTCAACTGTGGTACGAGTTTGTGTCAAGATTCGGCAGGTGCTCACGCTCTAATTCTGAACATTCCATCAATTCATTCTTATGGGAAATATGCAAAAATATTTCGTAAACCAATTAATGAAACCTTCCACAAAACAATAAGAATGTAATCGGGAACGAGATGCATATTTCAACATATTACAAATGTTGCTATAATAATAACAAATACATATGTGAGATTATAGTAAGTAGCCTTGCCATAGGCCAGCACACTTAGTTAGGAATGAGGGGAATTATTAAGTGGCCATGATTAATATGCGGCCTGGTTGGCAGAGATGGGAAGTAACGAAGTAGAAAAATTCTTTGTTACTGTACTCAAGTGAATTGTATAGATATTTTTACTTTACTATTTATTTTTGTGCCAATTTTTTACTTTTACTCCTTACATTTTTAACATGAATAGCGGTACTTTCTACTCCTTACATTTTACAAAATTGTCTCGTTACTTTAGTTTCTAATAATTTTAGTGAAGATACTGTAATTATTTATTGTGTCATCAATACCGAATTCAATCTAATTGAATGGAAATATATGTTGCATTTGATGCACCACTACAAGACGACTCGACATATTCGGTGGCATTCATTCGCGTCAAATCATTGCGGCTTGATCATGGTAACGTTAGCATAGTATTATGTACAGTGACATGATTGAAAATGAAGAAAACTGAGATCTTAGAGATTCAACAAGCAGCAAGGCATTCCCAATCATCCTTGGCCTTATCTGAGGGAGATGTTTGACATAGTAGTCCTGAAGAATGTCTCCTGGCAAATGTGCTGCAAATTTGAGGTACACATTTGAACACTTTGCGGTCTCTCTCTTCCTGTTCATCCCAGACACACACACACACACGCTTTTTCACTCACTCACTGTCCTACACTCAATAACATTATGACACTTTCAACATCACAAAAGGTGAGTACCGGGATAATTGTCATATACAAAAATTACATTATGACACGTTACAACTATGCAGAAGGTCTGTATACTCTAGTTGCTCCCAAGTTCTTTAAGGGGTTCAGGACAAATTCATGCACATCTTCAGATTTAACGGCATACATCACTTGCCATTTTTCTTTTGCTGGATGTCTATTGGCAATTTTATAAATATTTTTTTTTAGTGCACACTGAATTTGTAATCTCTCCAACCTTTATAGTACTTCAATTGTAAAAATAGTGAGCCTAACATATTGCATTTATTAGTATTAACACTCCATGTTCAAAGGTTTACTAGCTGTCATTTAAAATACACTGCTGCCATCGCTTAGTTGTAACTCTAAAAGTATGGGGAACTTGAGCACACACATATTTGAGCACACACACAGTGATGCCGACAGGAATCCCCGCTCCCGGGACACAACTCTACATTTAGGGCCGCCCAGTAAAAGAAATATGACTGTGCAAAAACAAAATGTGGGACCTCCTTAGGACTGGGCCTAGGACAACAATCCCAGTTGTCCCCCCGTCAGCGTCCCTGCACACACATACATATAGATTCCTTCAAATGTTAAGGGAAAGATTAAAAAAGAGAAAGTTTATCTGTGAATTCTCACAGAATCACAATTTAATTAATATCTTGCTAGTCAAGTCAGAATCGTATTAAGCTGGAGTCCCAGTCTCTGTCACAATAATCATATATGTGATGTTTTAGGCCTATTGGCAGACATCTAGTTAAAATGTAGGCAATGGCACATAAGAGCCTTTTTTACATATCCATGGAAGTTTCTCAGCTTGCACTCTAGTAACATTTGTGTGGTCCAGGTAGCTTTACATTAAAAATGGTTGTCATTCTCAAGGCTACTTTTACTTTTATACTTTAAGTAAATTGCCAAGCCTGTACTTTGTTACTTTTACTTGAGTAATGAAGTTAAATCAGTACTTCTACTTTTACCAGTGTATTTTTTAACACAAGTACATTTCCTTCTACTTGAGTACGGGAAGTGAATACTTTTGCCATCTCTGCTGGTTGGTAATTTAGCCATGACACCGGGGATTTTTTTACCATGGGATGTTTAATGACAACATAGTCAAAACAAACCTTTAATGTCCCAACCGAAAGATGACACTGTACACAGGCAGATGTTCCCTTCACTTCCCTGGTGCATTGGGAATGATCTTTAGACCAGAAGTAGGAGTGCCTCCTACTGCCCCTCCAACAACACTTCCAGCAACATTGGTCTCCCTTCCATGGACCGACCAGGCCCAAGGTAAACCAGCAGTGGAACACAGGGCGCTATGCAGCTGGCATGTTTCTGTTGTAGTTGACCATCTACCTCTCTGTAAAACAATACAGTGTAATGTTAATGGGAATTTGGCGGTTTTCTCAGGCTTGGACACAATGGATTAGCTATGAGTTTTTGGGCTGATTCGGATTGGTGTTTAAAACAATATTCAAGTTAGAGATGTGAGTGTGTCTGTGGTTTTATGTGGAGAAAATATATGTATTTCTGCAGTATATACACTTTCCATGTTGATGTGATGGTGGTATTTTATGTGTGTTTATGGTATGTGTTTGTAGTGTATATGTGTACACATATGTGATATATATGTTATAAAAATATATAATAACAGTGCTGTGCTGGTTGAACCTTTTCAGATTGCAGACGGGCAGAAAAACTCCCTTAACCACTACCAGTTTCTGGAAGACACATTCATCAAACAGTGTTACAGAAAAAGTCATTAGCATTCTTGAGGACCATGGTATTTTTGCAGGACAACGCTCCATTGCATGCAAGACGTTCATTGCTTACTGAACAATGAAAGGTTCAAAATAATAATTTAGCAGATATTCTTATCCAGCAGCACTTACATTAAAGATGCCTTCCACAATTTTAGGCAAAATTTAGAACTATTTAGGCCTCTATATTCTAAAGAATGTGAGTTTAAGTGCCCTAAAGCTAAAACAGGTCCCCGCACGGGACTAAAGCTAAAACAGGTCCCCGCACGGGACTAAAGCTAAAACAGGTCCCCGCACGGGACTAAAGCTAAAACAGGTCCCCGCACGGGACTTAGTTTATTTCTTTGAAATGTCGAAGTATTTCCTCTCTTGTTCTCCTGTGTTTAGAAATAGTGCTCGCTCTGAATAAACGTCACCGTATAGCTCAAGTTTGATTGACAGCTCTGTCAATGGGATGTCCCCTACATTAGCAAACCATACGTCACACATTTGTTGGGAATTTCCTGCCTGATGCTCAGTAAGGGAATGCCTACAATAGCCAAGAAACATCTGTCGTGTTTCAAGATGACTATGCTAAGAAGTTGATTCTACATAGATTGTGCATAATATAGACAATATACTACACATCCGGACTAGAATGGAGGGGCGAGAAAAATAGTTTTGCAATCACGAACATCTCAGACTGGATCTTGCTGTGACGTGGCAGTTTCATTAGCATCTCACACCTGGCAAGCATAAGTGCATTGGTCACAAAATGTCAGGACCAGGGCCAGAGTACGTTGAGTTTCAGAACCATGGACAGAGCACACTAAGGTTCAGGACCAGGGACAGAGCACACTAAGGTTCAGGACCAGGGACAGAGCATGCTGAGGTTCAGGACCATGGACAGTGCCACTGGGAGAAGGCAGAAACTTTCCAGGGAAACAGACAGCACAGGAAGGAACTGGAATGTTCTGGGAAAAGTGGGGTGGCTAATCAAAAGGGCTTTAAAAGAAGGACAGCGAGAAACGATGAGTGGCTGGTGCCTAGTAACTAACTAATGTCTATCCTGTGTTTCCATTACAGACAACACTGTGCACTGTCACATATTCAGTGCCTTGTGAAAGTATTGGGCCCCTTTTCGAACTTTTGCCACATTTCAGACTTCAAACATAAAGATATAAAACTGTAATTTTTTGTGAATAATCAACAACAAGTGGGACACAATCATGAAGTGGAACGAAATTTATTGGATATTTCAAACATTTTTAACAAACAAAAAACTAACAAATTGGGCGAGCAAAATTATTCAGCCCCTTTACTTTCAGTGCAGCAAACTCTCCAGAAGTACAGTGAGGATCTCTGAAGGATCCAATGTTGACCTAAATGACTAATGATGATAAATACAATCCACCTGTGTGTAATCAAGTCTCCGTATAAATGCACCTGCTCTCTGATAGTCTCAGAGGTCCGTTGAAAGCACAGAGAGCATCATGAAGAACAAGGAACACATTAGGCAGGTCCGATATACTGTTGTGGAGAAGTTTAAAGCCGGATTTGGATACAGAAAGATCTCCGAAGCTTTAAACATCACAAGGAGCACTGTGCAAGCGATAATATTGAAATGGAAGGAGTTTAAGACCACTGCAAATCTACCAAGACCCGGACGTCCCTCTAAACCTTCAGCTCATACAAGGAGACGACCAGTAGCGGGCCGTGCATTTTACACCTAGGCCTTCACTATCTTCCCAATATGAAAATGCATTATAATAACCTCACAATGACATTCTAGGGCTATATGTTATTGTCATTCAGTGTATAATGCAGCCCATATTCATAGTGAAGATACGTTTTTTTCCACTCGATAAAGGTTATTTAACAAGAGGCTCTACACCAATGAGACTTACAATACAATAATTGACCCGACAAGACTGAAACCATTAGAATGTAAGGTAACACTTTGAGAGTCCATTTTGAGAGTCCATCTCTAGATGCTCTACATATTATCTGTATACTGTCAACAACATTTTAACAAACTATCTACTAACCCTAACCCTAATCCTAACCCTAACCATTCCCCTTATGTTAAACCTAACCTTAACCATTACCCTAAAACATATTCTAAACTTACCCCTACCCTTAAAATACACAATTAGTTGCTTATCAACAGATGATTTGTTGATAGTTTGTTGATAGTCATATCATCAACAAACTATCTGTAGAGCACATACAGATGGAATGTCAGACTCTCCAAATAAAGTGTAACCGAATGTAACACTATGCATTATGACAGGATGTAGCATTACACATACTGTAGCCATCGGATAGCCAAAATCAATGTCCTAACCAATTAAACAAGAACTAACTCACAACACCCAGTCACAACACTACAAACATGCAAAAATGCCAGCAGGAACAATCAGGATTCAACAGACTTCCCCAGAGATTGCTGACAAGCTGCGGATTAAATGCACATCCAGGTTTACCACGCACACTCAAAGGCACAGCCCACTAAGACCCCTGAATCTGAACCACAGACCTTATATTTACGATCTGCACATGTTCACACCAGTAGTGATCTAAAACAAGCAGTAATAATTAACAAGTATTAACAGGCCTGGCGCCAGGATGAAGTGCGTCTGTTTATCTCCCCCTACATGAATACAAATACCGTAATCAATGTAAGCTATTGAACAAAATATAAATAGGGTACATCGTATTTCTTTTAAGTTATATTTCTTAACGTTAGTATGTCAGAACTCAGAAAAACCACTATTTTGTTCACCCAGAGGTTTTGCAAACTACCAACATTTGTTTTTCCTCACTGAAGTTGGCTTTCAGAGGCTAGGTCCGGGGCGTTGCTCATGCCGTTTTCTACAGTTACAGTACGCACCGAATTGCATCCTTCATTCTTTCCTGTACTTAAATGTACTGGTATCGGTATCGGCCCATCCGTAGTTAAGGCCCTGCTAATAAAAATATATAAAAATCCATCAAACTCACCAAAGCTGCTCATTATTTGAAAACGATTCTTTGAAAAGAAGTCCTTTCTCTTTTAAAAAGACTTCTATGACGCAGTGGTGCAGCACATCTTTGCGTTAAGTTCCAATAAAAGATCTTACCCAATGCTGAGAGTCGATCCTGCCCAGTCCTATATTCTTATTGGATAAAAGCTTTCATTTATATGAGCTGAGCTAAAAGCAAGGCAACTGAAAAGAACGTACTGTAGCAATGAAATCACCATATAGACTTATTTAAATGAACTTTGTAAAATATATATTATTAAAAAATATATTAAAGAAGTACAAAATACATTTCTTATTCTGGATATCTTTGGGCCTGCAGAGAAGGCCTTGCAGGCTCTGACAGCCCACCACTGGAGACGACTGATCAGAGATGCAGCCAAGAGGCCCATGATCACTCTGGATGAACTGCAGAGATCTACAGCTGAGGTGGGTGAGTCTTTCCATAGGACAACAATCAGTCGTACACTGCACAAATCTGGCCTTTATGGAAGTGTGGCAAGAAGAAAGCCATTTCTGAAAGAAATCCATAAAAAGTGTAGTTTAAAGTTTGCGACAAGCCACCTGGGAGACACAACAAACATGTGGAAGAAGGTGCTCTGTTCAGATAAAACCAAAATCAAACTTTTTGGCAACAATGCAAAACTTAATGTTTGGCGTAAAAGCAACACAGCTCATCACCCGGAACACACCATCCCCAATGTCAAACATGGTGGTGGCAGCATCATGGTTTGGGCCTGCTTCTCTTCAGCAGGGACAGGGAAGATGGCTAAAATTGATGGGAAGATGGATGAAGCCAAATACAAAAACGTCAGTCTCCCGGTGTAAAAAAAAGTGACAGAGACATACTCCAAGTGACTTCCAGCTGTAATCGCAGCAAAAGGTGGCGCTACAAAGTATTAACTTTGACTGAATAATTTTGCACGCCCAATTTTTCAGTTTTTTATTTGTTAAAAAGTTTGAAATATCCAATAAATTTCGTTCCACTTCATGATTGTGTCCCACTTGTTGTTGATTCTTCACAAAAAATGTCAGTTTCATATCTTTATGTTTGAAGCCTGAAATGTGGCAAAAGGTCGAAAAGTTCAAGGGGGCCGAATACTTAAGCAAGACACTGTATCTGTGCCCATTCTTACCCTGCTACAGGGCATACATTGAAATAAGTAGTGTGCTGGATAGAGGATTATACATATAAACCTAAACCATAGTTTAAAGGGGAACAATTACAAAATTCCATAATTTGTAAATATTCCTAAATGTTTGACATACTTATTTGATGGTCTCCCTCATCAGCTCCCTTCCTAAGGGAGAACAGAGTCGAGGTAGCGCAATTGCTATGTCAGTAGGTTGCATTTACTAAATGTGGTAGGACACAATTCTCCACATTGCATAGTTTTATTATCATTACCAAGGTACAACAAAACGTATTAGAGTGCATCTTGCAGAACCTCAATAAATCCTCAATGCATAAGGTACAAGACAAAATAATTAAGTTAACAGTTGAATAGTTATTTTGCAGCAAAAATCTTTGCGATAGAAATAGTCTTAGCAGCGCAAATAGCCATACTTAATATTAGGTAAAAAAACATTAGCATTTGATCAAGCTCTTCTGGTGAGGAAGCTAGCATATTTAGTGCTATGGTATCCTCACTCTACAGTAGGGATCGGCGAATCAATACTTCTGATTCTGAATACCTTTTTGCAAAATCCATACGGACATGAAAATTAATACTTGGCATTTTCTTTGGGTAATGATTGTAATTTATATTTTTAATTAAACCAAACTGTTAACAGAGGCGGAGAAGTGAGAAAAAATACCAGACACACCGAGAAACACCCACAGACACATGACAAGTGAATGAGTCATCCAAACTCAACCATCAGCAAGCACAGATAAATACACCCTTTTCCATGTACATAATCAGACTTCAAATGAATTGGTATCAGTGTTGGTATCATGATGTTTGAGATGGTATTGCTTGGTATCGTATCAAAAATAAATTTACAACAATCTTGTGGGCAAAAGTGTAGGTGGAAACAAATGTGTGCTTTTCAACCACTGATTTGATAGAAACTGTATGCCATTTATATAGTACCAGCTGTTCCAGATCTTTGATGTATTCAAAATCAACATGACTCACCATTATATAAAAAAATCCTGTTGGATGTACAATTATTGAAACCTTGCACTGGCCCTGGCAAAGAACCTCCATTAAATTAGGGGTTCTGCCAAGAACCCTTTATGATAAAGGCTACCAAGAACCACATATTCCTAAATGGTTCTACATAGAACCATCTGAAGGTTTCCACCATGAAACCTTTGAAGGGTTCTTCCTAGAACTCACTACAAAGGGATCAACAATGAACTCCTTTTTCAATGAGGTGTTCTTCCCAGAACATCTTGTGAAGGGTTCCACCAAGGCCTATTTCATTCTCAAATGGTTCTACCTAAAAACCCTGCAAACCTTTAAATGTATCTTCACATTTTTAAGATGTAGCATAGTACACTTTTCTCCTTGTTATGGAACATGTGATTTTGATATGCCTTTTTGCAATCACAAAATCAGTATAGGCAAGAAATGTTTTTGAATGTATGATTTTTTTATGAATTAATATACAGTATATAAATTTGGGGATATAATCCCATTTCTTCGCAGTTTCAAATTATATAAAAACATACAACTATTATTAATATTATTTTATGTAACAGAGTCTACCCCTCCTGGAAACAGACTCGTTGCCTTCTGCCCCACTTACTCCATGTTCCATGTGTTTCTGTAGTTTGGTTCAGATTAAACACAGTTAGATTAAGTGTCTCCACTCTCCCTGCACACACCAGATGGTGATACCATGTTAATTAATGATTTAAATAAACTATAAAAATAATGTATTAGTGAAATGACACATTCAAACATAGAATACAATACCCTAAAAGATCTTAGAATATGAATTTCTGAATCAATGGCAATAATTGCACAAGGTATGTTCACTGATGTTATTTAGTAGATACTTTCATGAAGTAGCATGTTGCCCTTCTTGGTGTAGGCACAGTTGGCTCCTGAAATGTTGTGGTAATACACAATTAGAATTATTTTATAATAATTCAAATGTTAATCAAAATTTACTTTGAGGTTTGAATGTTTGCTTTTTCCAAAAGAACATAATGGAAATACTTTCCCTAAAAAATATACACAAAGTAGAATGAGTGCAGACAAAATCATTTCTAAGGAAAGATGACAATTGCTCACATCAACCAAAACAATCCCAATATTAGAAACATAAAGTATCTCACAAAAGTGAGTATACCCCGCACATTTTTGAAAATATTTGATTATCACTTTTCATGTGACAACACAAATTTACACTTTAGTAGTGAGTGTACAGCTTGTAAAACAGTGTAAATTTGCTGTCCCCTCAAAATAACTCAACACACAGCCATTAAGGTCTAAACCGCTGGCAACAAAAGTGAGTACACCCCTAAGTTGCTGGAAGATACTGTTGAATTCCAGCAGGGGGCTGTGGATCTGACCACATCAGTGGTCCAGCAGGAATTAACTATGAAAAGGCTATCTATCTGTGAAGAATTTGGAACAGCATTAACACTAGAACCACCAAACACCAACACCATCTGGCATTTGAGTTTGTAATTTAAATAAATCTGTGATTTTGAAAGCTACACCCTCCTCCTTCCTTGACTTTTCCTAAATGTGTATTTGACATTTTTCCATTGTCCAATCTATACAATTTCAAACAGAAAACTATTTATAGATGATTTCCATGATTTTTTTACCCCTAATTCCTACTAAAACCGCCAAAATCAGATGCCTCCTAACGTTAGTACCCAGCCAATTATCTGGTACCCAGGTGCTAAGCAACCCATGTGCTGAGCACCTCTCACTGAATGAATGCTGTCAATGGCTGAATAGCCAATATCCTCAGACAAAAGATATTTAGCCCTGGCTGAGAATTAATTAAATAATGTGTATCATGCCCTAAAATATTTTTTACTTTAGTCTTTGCAATATAATGTAATAATTAAAGTGACTGGCTGACATGTTTTTTAGAACTGTTGCCGATTATTTTACAACTAGAAAACGATGCTTCTCATAATTCAATAGCCTAGGCTATATTCATGTTGTAGCAAAACAAGTAATTTAATAATATTTGTATAATATGTAGGCTATTTATTGTTTACTATGCTACCAAATGCTGCCAAATGTTGCCATGTTTACTCATCTATGTATAGATGAAATTTAACAAATGAATACTGTGGGAGATGCAATTGTTTCCTTCAAACCGTTCGTCAGCTTTATTTGAATGTCAATGGAATTAGAAACATTCCTGTGTGGAGGTTTTGTTTGCACAGTTGTGCTCAATGGAAGAATTATAACCTGCCATGATGAGTTCGTACAACACCGCGGACAGAGGGGGTGGAGGAGGGGCCATGAATATAGGCTATGACAATTATACTCAAAGCATTCATTGCACTCTTGTATGTTTGCGGCGCGTATGGAGGGAAGAGCATGGATGTGGCTATCATTCATTAAAATAAGGTTTTACACAATCACATTTTAATATATCCAGGAAACACAGGGAAAAAAACATTAATAATACTGAATGAAACTGAATGAAACCAAAACTAATGAATGAAGCCAGACTACAGACTATACTTCTAATAGTTTAAATCTTTTTTTACATATATGTTCCCCTACACTTATATAATTATTTTCACAGAGTTTCACACAGACATCTAGATTTTATTGTGTTTCCAAATTTTCACTGATTATTGTACAACTACGACACTCTGCTTCTCATAATTCAACATTTTGCCTAGGCTATATTCATGTTGTAGCAAAATAACTAATTCAATAATATAATAATAATAATATTTGTATTATACATATTTATTGTTTACTATAACAATACACAAAGACGTGAGGTGAAATTGTTTTGTTTTCAGTGTAATATATCCAGGAATCAGGGAAAAATTAATTAATAACGCTGATAATATTTTAAAACCACCAGAAAAGCCAAATTATTTCCACAGGTGCATCTCATACACTATCCATGATCTACACTAAATTTAGCTGTGAGTGTTCCTTCACACCGGTTTGCCACAGCTTAATTTGAATGTCAATGGAGTTAGAAACACCATTCCTTGTGTGGAATGTTTGTACTCAGTTCGCATAATGCATGACATAAATGGAATGGCATAGGGTTTTATGAAAGAACTATTGGATGTCTGGAAAACTACATAAAATGTTCAACGTCTGTAAACATGTAGTCTATTTGTCTCGTCAGCGCAAAGCATTTCTGGCAAGAAGATACTTCAATAATTATAGAACAATTCTAAAATCGACGCAAAAAATATACTGTATATAATGGGTGCGCCATGGAACCATAATGCAGATCCCGAAACATATTTGCTCTGAAAATGTTAGTTGAAAATCGTTTTTAAACATTTAAAGCTTTGATTGACCAGGAGTTATCTAAGGAGGCAGAACGATAATAAACGCAATTGACACCATATTCTCAATGAGAAGCTTGGGTTCGGGGGAACCTAACTGCCCTGCCGGAACGTTTGTAGCTGGCTACACGATGGATGCATGGGAGACGTGGTAGCTCATGTGTCTGGCTGCTCTTTCCGTGGAGGACATTGAAGATATCTACCTATTTGCAACCATGATAACAGGTCTTCTGCTGTTGGGATTAGGTATCGCCCTGGTTTATCGTGAAACTAAGAAGATGGTGACAGCTGTTCATAGCCCCACAGGATTGAAACAGTGGGCAGAGCTGTCTGCACTCAGACTGGGTCTATAAACCACAATCTGGTTAACATCATGGAGAAGCTCACAGCTTTGCAAATGCAAATGGATCGTTTCGGAGACCAAAATGGACCAAATTGACCAGAAGGGACCAGACATGCAAATTGGAATACGGCTGCTTACCCCAAATCTTAGTAAAAAAATGGTATCTATTTCGGCTCCCCACAACTAGCACTGGCCTTGGCCAAAGCCGCTGTTGGAATAACAACTCCTCCCGGATAGCACTGCAGTGAGATGCTCTTGTTCCTTCCCCCATCACCAGACACTTGGTGATTGTTGACTCTGTCTGGGACATGACCAAGGTTGTCTCTGTATCGACATCATGCAGACTTGACACTTTTGGGATTTGTTACCAGACATAGCAATCTCTCCAGCTCTACACACACACAAACTCTTACACATATTTACAGATACGCAATCACCTGCCCCCCCATCCCCCGCCTTCACTGCCTCATACCCGCCAGCCTGACAGACGGGTCTGTGAACAGCAGCCTATACGGCTGCAGGTCCGGATGGCTGCCTTGTCTGGTTGGGTACCTCAATTTCCCCCCACCACCCCTGTTGCAAGTCTTGTTCAGAGTGTACTGATTATCTGCTAATGTTGCTGAGGTGTTCTTTTCCTGTTCCCACACTGTACCCCTTAAAGGGGCATAGTATGGGGCTGCCTTTTTTTTCTCCTCACCTTTCCTCATGTAATGCTGTATTGTTTTTCTCAATCGCTGTCTGCGTGTTCTGTCTACCATCCTTGTCATACTCTTTGTGATGTTTTGTTTGTATGGACAGGTTGATGGCTAATTTCGCTGGTACTTGTGACTAAGTAACAATAAAGGCTACTACTACTATCTGTGGCTACGTTCAAGACTGAGCTAAAAACATATCCATTTAACATTTTGTATAATGGGATTACAAGTATCTATGTGACTGTAATATATGTGTGAGTGTCAAAATGTATTGTAATGTAAAATGTAAAGCGACCTTGAGTTATGGAAAGGCGCTATATAAATAAAACATATTCTTCTTCTAAAACCCCAGAGAAAGCTAACGATTGCTTAAACTTGTAACATTGGAAGATCATTATTAATGATGTGTGTTATTACAAATGTTTGTTATTAATTGTTATAAAGGAGTGGTGACAAGTGCAAATTTTGAATAGATAATAAATCTAATGCATTAGGAAACACCATTTACGTTTGATGTTCATTGCCTATTAAAGGTTGCAAGAGTGATGCATTAGTCAGTGGTCGGGTGAGGTAACAGAGAATAATTTGTTCCTATCAGCATCAAATAAAAATTTGGTCTGATATAACATTAACATATATTTGATTTTGGCACAAGTACTACTTGTCTGAACCACGGGCAGTAATTTAAGGTCATTCAAGTTCTTTGGCCTGCAAAAGTGTACAAATCAAGGGTTGAAAAATCTTTAATGTGTTGCAATAATCCAATTTTGGAAAGACTCTACCACAATTATATCTCAGATAGCTAGATGGTATTACTTGCCATTTGCTGTGGCAAGTAATAAAGATATACTACACTGCTCAAAAAATAAAGGGAACACTAAGATAACACATCCTAGATCTGAATGAATGAACTAATTATATGAAATACTTTCATCTTTACATAGTTGAATGTGCTGACAACAAAATCACACATAAATTTGCAATGGAAATCAAATTTATCAACCCATGGAGGTCTGGATATGGAGTCTCATTCAAAATCAAAGTGGAAAACCACACTACAGGCTTATCCAACTTTGATTTAATGTCCTTAAAACAAGTCAAAATGAGGCTCAGTAGTGTGTGTGGCCTCCACGTGCCCGTATGACCTCCCTACAATGCCTGGGCATGCTCCTGATGAGGTGGCGGGTGGTCTCATAAGGGATGGCCTCCCAGAGCTGGACTAAAGCATCTGCCAACTCCTGGACAGTCTGTGGTGCAATGTGGCGTCGTTGGTGGATGGAGAGAGACAGGATGTCCCAGATGTGCTTAAATCAGATTCAGGTCTGGGGATCGGCGGGCCAGTCCATAGCACCAATGCCTTTCTCTTGCAGGAACTGCTGACACACTCCAGCCACATGAGGTCTAGCATTGTCTTGCATTAGAAGGAACCCAGGGCCAACCACACCAGCATATGGTCTCACAAGGGATCTGAGGATCTTATCTCGGTACCTAATGGCAGTCAGGCTACCTCTGGCGAGCACTTGGAAGGCTGTGCGGCCCCCCAAAGAGAAATTCCACCCCACACCATTACTGACCCACCGCCAAACCGGTCATTCTGGAGGATGTTGCAGGCATCAGAACGTTCTCCACAGCGTTTCCAGACTCTGTCACATCTGTCACATGTGCTCAGTGTGAACCTGCTTTCATCTGTGAAGAGCACAGGGCATCAGTGGCGGATTTCCCAATCTTGGTGTTCTCTGGCAAATGTAAAACTTCCTGCACGGTGTTGGGCTGTAAGCACAACCCCCACCTATGGACGTTGGGCCCTCCTACCACCCTCATGGAGTCTGTTTCTGACCGTTTGAGTGGAAACATGCACATTTTTGGCCTTCTGGAGTTCATTTTGCAGTGCACTGGCAGTGCTCCTCCTGCTACTCCTTGCACAAAGGCGGAGGTAACGGTCCTGCTGCTGGGTTGATGCCCTCCTACGGCCTCCTCCACATCTCCTGATGTACTTGCCTGTCTCCCGGTAGCGCCTCCGTGCTCTGGACACTACGCTGACAGACACAGCAAACCTTCTTGCCACAGCTTGTATTTAACCTTTATTTAACCAGGTGGGCTCGTTGAGAACAAATTCTCATTTAAAACGGCGACCTGGCCAAGATAAAGCAAATTCATTTAGCTTGCATTGATGTGGCATGCTACTCATGCTACCACTAGAGTGAAAGCACCGCCAGTATTCAAAAGTGACAGAAACATCAGCCAGGAATGTTGTCTATAGTCACCACCTGCAGAACCACTCCTTTATTGGGGGTGTCTTGCTAATTGTATGTGATTTCCACCTGTTGTCTGTTCCATTTGCACAACAGCATGTGAAATTGATTGTCAATCAGTGTTGCTTCATGAGTGGACAGTGTGATTTCACAGAAGTGTGATTGACTTGGAGTTACATTGTGTTGTCCCTTAATTTTTTTGAGAAGTGTATATAATGGCTTTAATATTTGAAACTTTTTATATTGGATAATAATGCTAATTCATATACAAGGAATTAGGATTTTGAATATCATTAGCATTAGGCAAAATATCTAGTAAAAAACTATCAAAATTGTGCCAGTTTGGTGGACCTAAGCTCCAAACTTCGAAACATAAGTGTAACACGGCGACAGGGTTCAAGCCCCAGCCCGGTCTCTTTTTTTGCACTACCTCTCTGTCTCCCGCTACATGCCTGTCTCCCTGGCCTATGCTTAAATAATAATATAATAAAAATGAATGTGGTAAATGAGACTTGACTATATCTTAGAGGTCAAAGGCCATGCCTACCCTTAAAAAGGTTATTCTGAACTTGCTTCTGTCTTCCTGTAAGAATCCTGTAAATCCTTTATTAATTTGTAGCCCAAACTAATTCATTTAGTCATTTTTGTAGGACATTCCTTTGTTAAAATACTATTTCTTGAAGCAAGAATAAGTAAAATGAAAAACTAACAACACCTAGCTCTTAAATGGTTGGGGTATTATAAATATTTTAATCAGTGCTTGAAGTGGGAAAAAAAAGGTGCCGGTACTCTCTTGCATTGGCAAATCATTATGACATTTGATGTTTATAAAATGAAAAACAAAATTGGAGATATTGCTGGTACAACAATGATTTATTGTTATTTATTACAACATAAATGCATTTATTTAAACAAGTCGTGTGTGTGTGTCCCTTGACCTGACCATGCATGTGTGTCATTACTCACATTATTTTTGACATCAGTGTCATTGACTAAGGTAACATTAAGGTTGGTAACTGCAGACTCCTCATTAATGCTAGCAGTTCCGCTCACATCAACCTTCAAGGTCTAAGGGGTTTTAGGTCACCCTGGCACAAAGTTGACCCTTTGGCCTCTAGAAAGGTCATACTTTGACCTACAATGAAGTGCCTTATGGTTTTGGACTCAGCAGACCCATGGCTACAATATGGATGAATGAAATCCAACATCCTGCGTCATTGAATTTTATGTTGTATTAAATATCTATACCAAATACTGGCAACAAATAACATATGTATATTTTGTTGTTTTTATGTGTAGAAACATGTAAACCATGACGAATAAGACTGTTTAATGCATATTTTCAAGCATCCAGTGATCCTGGACCAGTGTGCAAAGTTTGGAGGCCATACAAACAAGTCAACATCAAAATGCTGCACCCATTTCTTACACTATTTCTGTACGTTTTTGAAATCCCAGCTATTTTTTACTTCCTGTCTGTAACATGTTTAGTTAAAAATGCATCTATAAAACATGACCGTCTTTGAGGGGTCATATCTCTGGCTGTGTTTAACATACAGGGATGAGCCACCACTCATTCCTTTCGGCTGATCTTACTCTTTACAAAGATACCAAGCCTGTACTGATCGCCAGATAACAGTAATCACGCTTGATATATACTGTCTATGTGCTTGACGCTCTAGAATGTCGGGAGACTGTGAAGGGTTTTAATTAACATTAGTTTGAAGCTCATGAATCGCACCCGATGTTTCTGGTTGGACTTGGACCTCTGTTGACGTGTCTGGCTCTGGCACATGTATTCTTTTAGTACTTTTCTAAAGACAGGCCAGCATAACGACTTAAAAAAAGACACACTTCTTTTTAGTTTCCAGGTTTTAAGCAGTGAAAAATATGTTACAGTCAGGCGACAGCATTTTCGTCCATGGAGAAGCAAACTTCTGATGGGGTGGGCCGACTGCTTGCCTTTACGTGATTTGTCAAGAGATCTGAAGTCACGTAGGGCCCTCTGGGTAGTGTAGTTTATTTAAGGTTAGGATCATTACCAATCTCTCTGACACTGACGCTTTCTCTGTCAGTGGTTGCGTACTGGCTAAATGCGAGAGGCAGCGGTATGCAAGAAAATGTGCAGGTACGCTTAAGAGTAAAATGTGGGTACTGTGTACCGGTGAGTACTCCCCAACTTCGAGCCCTGATTTCAATTGATAGTCTAACCAGAAAATCTGAATGTCTCTGATAAGACAGTGATTTGCGTCCCTCTTTCAATACTGCACAAAATACCCCAGAATTCTCTATCATCAATTCAGACATAGCTATGTCCACTAAATGCAACAACACCATGTCAGGTTTTTGATATAAGTCCAAATATCACACTGCAATCCTCGTTCTAAACAGCAGTCATTATCTAGATATAGACAACTAATTGTCCTTTTTTTCCTAATCCTTTCCACTTTGCAAGTATATCATCAGCACCCATTATTCAACTCTCCATCTTAACACTAGAAGATGCCCACTGCTGCCTTGGCGAATGTGGGACGCACTTAGCATGTCCTTCGGCAGTGCTGTGTAGCTAAATAGCTGTTCTCAACGTTCACGTTTCTCTCGCCTCTAATAAAGTTTTGCTCCTCCGCAGGGAAGGCAATTAACAGGAAATGGATAGAAGAGTAGCGCTTGCACTTTCAGTAACCTAAAATTATGATTTGCACATCAAACAGACCTTGTCTTCATCCTAGAACATTTGCATATAACAATGCAAAGGTAAGTCAATGTCAAGAATAATTTTTCCTTCTTACGGTGCAGCAATATTGTCAGTCTTTACGTTTTCTGCTGGGATGCTGGGAATTTGCGCCAGTGGAAGATCAAGTTCAGAGGGAGATAGTTGTGGAAAGGGAGACTCATTCCATTGCTTTGAAGGAGGGGTTGATGGGTAACCTTCAAAACATGGAGATTCCCTTAGTAACTTTAGATTCCTGCAGCAAGTACGTTGAACATGATGCTGTTTAACCTACACTGGTGTGATAGCATTTACAACAAAGATAGCATTGTAGAGCACTGTTGTTTTGGTAACACTTTATAGCAATCAGTAGCATAGCATGAAATTCTGTGCCCTATACATAGGCAGTGTCACCACTGTCTGTAATTACACACCAAACCACACCAAGATATAAGAATTGAACATTGATGCCAGCCTGGCGTATCAAGGAATATAACTAAAGCTTTTAGAATGTAAGCATTCCAGTTACATTTGCTGACATCTTGCCATCTTACCAAATACAGTAAAGTACACAGATCTGGAAAAAGAGACCAATGAAAATCATTAGTGTCTCTGGTTTTACTATTGATAGGTGTGTTTGAGATTTCTGTGTAAATACTGACAAAATTTCTCCCAAATTCTAAATAAAAAATAATGTCATTCTGTAATGCTGGGAGCTGCGTAGAACGGGGCGGAAGTAAGTGCAGAGTTGGACTGTTAAATGGAAACCATTAAATATTTTTGCTGTGAACATGTTTGATTAGGAACATATTTTCTTAAGTCCATAAATCCACAAATAGATGAGGGTAACAACCGTGTCTATCACAGAAAACTGTTTATGGGTGAAAACTCACCTGAAAGACAAAGCACTCTGGAAAAGGTTTTAACATTACAAAGTGTGTCACGTCTCCTCTGGACCATGGAGGCTGACGTGCCATGGAGTAAGTTTGCCACTCTGTGGTGACTCCTGGACATAACATTGAATAATCCTCTGCACCTGTGTCTGATTGTCATCAGTTAAACTGTGTACATATGCTCCACCTGTCTGTATACACATTGTCATTCATTGTTTGCTGTTCGCACTACTATGTACTGTGTATACCGTAATTTCTCAAATAAAGACCGGGGACTTTACTTACCTCTACTGCAGAAGGCAACCAGCTTTTATTTGAAGCAGGCTTTTGTTAGAGGGAGGCCTTTATTTCTCATTCCCTCTGTTTGATAAGTATAATTGGCTATATTTTTGGGTAAATCCTTGTTCCAGTTTGCCTTTTATTGCTGCATTACGTTGTCATCGCAATCTCAAAACTTCTTGTAACCGTTCCAAATCCAATATGTAAGTTGTTGAATATTCAATCGCTTGCACTGAATGAGAGCCATGCTGTTTCTGATGTAGTTACTGCCATCTACCTGTACGTTAATACAAACAACACCAAGCTGAGTAAAACATACAGCCGCATTGACTGAAATACCAGTAGGACAATTATACTTCGCAATACTATTTCCTTCTCCCGCGACCTGCCATTACGTAAATGTTCCGTCCAACCTGAGTTGCGACTACCCCGAGTTAGCGTTTCAATTTGGTAGTGAGTAGCGTCACTTGTGCTAAATTAGGTTTGGAACAAAAACCTATAGAAAGGCAGCTCGCAGGAGCAGAGGTACCATAATCCGAAAATAACATGAATATATTGTTGAATCTATTAAAGTGATAGAAAAGTACATTACGCTTAACTGGAATGCACATTATATGAAAGGCACCTATAGGAGATCATGCACACGTAATATTCCCCCAGCCTTAATTTAAGACCGGCCTTTATTTGTCCGTGTTGACCACGCCCCCGGCCACTATCAGAGGCCCGGCGTTGAATTGACTACCATTTTTTTTTTGAGGAATTACGGTATGTTTGTTTCTTGAGTATTTTACCATATATTAAAATCAACAACAACTCTGCATCTGTTTTGGTCCATGTGGCGTACTGCGTTAAGTGACTGCAATGCAGGACAGTCTCCGTCATGATGATAAGTGGTTCGAGCCTGACGTCCTGCATGAGGCAGCACAAAATTGGCATAGCGCTGCCCGGGATTTGGGTTAGACAAATCCAATTATCTATCCTGCCACGTCGATCTCCAGCAACTCCTTGTGTGCAGATCAGGCACCTGTAAATTCAATTGCAGAAGCATAACTGGTGAAGGTATTCATCGCATGCATGATCTGACTAAAGGCAGTGTGAAAAGAATCAGCAGCACAACAATACGTGGTTGGAAGAACCATGTGAGCGCCCTTCGCCATCCAACAGTTCTGTCCAAGGAGTTGCAGAGCTGCCGACAAGGCAGGGTTATTGGGAATTGTGAGGAGAGGTGGAAGATAATGGGGAAAAAAAACTCTGCATCTGTTTCTGACTCCACTTCAACTTCACAGTTCTATGACACAACAAATGATCAGAACAAAAGGAAGCAGCAAGCTGTTTTGGACACTGTTGGATCCCAAGGATTGGATTTAATATCTAAAATGGATAAGATCCTACAGTGTCTGGCACCAGCCGTCTACAATGCAGCTATTCAGCCTAATTCATCAAGGGTCCCTGCTCAGCCCATGCTGTTCAGTCTGCTGCTCTTGCATCGCTGTCATCGCCAATGCTGCCAAGTATGCCACTATCCCAGACGCAGCTGCCCAATCTGCCACCTGTAATGCCAACACTGCCCAGCTTGCTGCTGCCTCAGCCTCAGCTACCCAGCCTGCTGCCTATAGAGCTGCCGCTGACATGTTTGCTATTGCCAGATCTGCAAAAAAATAGACATTGTCTCCACCAGTAACACAACTGCCTCCAACACCTGCACTCCTACCCATGCCAGCACCTCTCACAACGCTTTCAGAGGCAGTTTTTCCCATCGGAGGCCAACTGGGGTGCTGCATGGTAAAAATCCCCCTGGTTTTCTGAAGTCATTAGTTGTGGGGGTTATAGGGGCCTGGGTATGTTCGGGTGGAGTAACCCACATGTTCCAGGGGTCAGACCAGACACCACAGGAAGGCTAGCTTGGCCCAGAAGCTAAGTGTTACACCACAGCCAAAGCAATGGGAGGCTGTCACACCTGCCCTGCTAACGGGCATAGTCATCACAGGTCCGAAGCAGGGCGAAACACCATCAAGTCAGGAGAAGCGTTCCTGATCATGGAACTAGCAACTGGATCCCACTTTGCCAGACCAGCTTTGGGCAAGGTCTCAGAGTTTGGGGGTTTTGGGTGCATCGAGAGCTGCCCCTTTGGGGGGGTACTGTCACGTTATCTTCTCGGGGCCATGGAGGCTGATGTACCATGGAGTACATTTGCCACTCACTAATCATCTGCACCTGTGTCTCGTTGACATCAGTTAAACTGTGTATACTGTATATACTCCACCTGCTGGTACACTCATTGTCATTCATTGGTTGCTGTATGCACCACTATGTACCGGTTCTGTGTTTGTTTCTTTAGTATTTACCGTATATTAAAATCCACGACAACTCTGCATCTGTTTCAAATTTGCAGTTCTGTGACACTGTTAAAGGTTAACACTTGTTTCAGTATGTATTCAGTTTGACCACTTTCAAAGTGTTAATATAACACTGTAGAAATTGCTGTGTGTGAATGTCAGTTGGTTTATCATAACTGTTAACAATCACAATGGTTATATGGAGCAGATAGTCAGATACTCAGAACTTGTCTGGAAGACACTAGATCAGGAATAAAATCAGGTTGAAAACACATGTAGTATTTTCAGACTACTGTAGGTAGTCAGTTCCTACTGAAACAAATTAATGACTATACATTTCAGTGATAAAAAATCTGTACTAAATAATGCTGGCTAATTTGCTGTAACAGTAATCAAAACAGCACAACACACTAGTTGCTACATGTTTTATAGTTTCTCTCCTCAGAGGGATCATTAAATATTTGTTAACTTATGAAAGCATAAAGCAGTACTCTGCAACTTGCAGATATAAATTTTTCACACATGCCTCACATTGTAAACCTCCATCTGGCATATTCTCTTTTCCCTCATATTTTAGGACAAATCAGGGGTTATTACAATATTAGCACCCTTAAGAGTTATCTGCATACACAGGACTATAAACAATCTAGAAACTACATACCCTGGGGTAGCTTTGGTTGCAGTCCTAGACTTTAACTATGGGATGTTGAAGTAGATACTCTCAACACTGTGCATTCATATCTAAGCAGGAATGAATACATGTGGCCACTACGTATTAAAGTGTACTTTAAACAGATACAAGCCTCTCCCTTCCCCTATTTCAATGAGACAGGCCAGGCCTTTATTCTTCTCAACCATGCCAAAAAACAATAACTGAAGCAGGAAGAAACAGTGGTAATGAATTTACAGCGCTTGTCTGAGCAGTCAAAATCACAACCCCAAAGTGCTGTTTTGTCCAGGCTGAATGGGAAATGATTAACAAAGCCTCTGGGGAGACCTTTAATGGCTTATCAAGAATGATATTGAGGTCCCTAAAATGACTGTTAAAACATTTGAATCAAAAAACGTAGATTAATGACAATATCTAGACAAAATTGAAAGCGTGTTCCACTGCGTAAAACAATTGTAAGAAACCGCAAGCCATGGTTGAGTACAAACACACCAGCTATAAGAAAGGTCTTGCACAACTGGATTTTGACTTCCTCAAAAGCAGATTCCATTTGGTGAGAGGCAGCAACATCACCTCCACCACACTATCCCTCAACACCAGGCACCCCAAAGATGCATGCTTAGCCCCTCTTAATTGTATACAGTACTTGTATACAAGTTTTCACAATACCGATTGACCATGTATGAATCAAATGCAATAATCAAGTGTGCTGACCCATATAGAAATCTATAAATAAAATATGATTTTTAAACATGACAAACACAATGGCCCTCATTTATCAAATGTGCGTAGAAACCAGTGTAGATTTGAGCGCAGAAATCATCTTACGACGAGACCCACGTGTGATTTACAAAACTTTCGTATCACTCCAATTCCAGCGTACGAATGAACGGCTGTTGATAAATCAGACGGTTGAAAACCATCGTAATTTACATAACACGCCCACAAATATGCATTGATTAGAGGCCTCGCCCTTAGAATTTATGACATGGATAAGCAAAATCCGGCAAAGAAAAGGATTTTCTCTGAGATAAAATAAAGACGCTCAGGTCTCAGATGCAGGCCAACCGCTTGGTTTAATTTCGAAGCTTAAAATCAGGCGTCGATTGTTCAAGTGAAATGCGGTGTTGACTGAGGTTACTGCTATAGTCATTGAAAGCGATTAACGAGAACCTGAAGTGTAT
>JACXGM010003343.1:0-13048 GCA_016801145.1 Umbra pygmaea
TAAATACTAAGGATACTAATGATAGCTTGATACTAAGGATACTAATGAGTATCCTAATAAATACTAAGGATACTAATGATAGCTTGATACTAAGGATACTAATGAGTATCCTAATAAATACTAAGGATACTAATGATAGCTTGATACTAAGGATACTAATGAGTATCCTAATAAATACTAAGGATACTAATGATAGCTTTTGTTTGTTGCTTGGCACCATATTTGACTGTAGGCTGAGATCAACCACCTTAAAACAAGTAATTTATTTGAAATGGTAACAGAACTGGAAAAATTAGCATACGGAATCAACAGATAAACAGGACAATAAATATCTTGTGATGTCTAACCAATAAAATAATGGCTTTGCATTGGTGAAGTGTGACATGCTTCATAATAATAATACTAACAATAGTTTGATCATCACCATCGCGATAACGACTTAAATCAAGAGCACAATCTGGTTAGCGGCAATGGTAATTGTGCCCAGATGAAAAATCCATCTGCAATGTCAATTACCTCACTCAGACTGCAGACAAAATGGCACAATCAAACAGATACAAGCCAGGCTTCTTTTTCCTTTTATGGTTGGCTGGTGTGTGAAACTTCAGCTGCTTTGACGTCGAGCCAGGGGACTTGGTCCAAAATGGAACTCTTCTCCCTATTTTGTGCCCTACTATTCATCAGAGCCCTTGAGCCTTGGTGAAAAGGAGTGCACTTTATAGGGAATAGGGTGTCATTCTGGGACGCATTCTTTGAGTCAGAGGTGGAAACGGGGTGACGTAAGGGGATTTATTTCTGATCCAACGGAAGTTCCCATTTCTCCGCTGACTTCCATAGAGGATGAGACTTTTTCTTTAGAGAGAATCGCCACTGCTCTGCTCCGTCTTTCAACTAACTTTAAGAATTGGGTCTGGCTGTTAGTGGCACTGAATCACAGAATTTGGAGGGAACTCTTTAGATCACCTGTGTTGCCGCTCTCCATCCTATTGATCACATCTTAAGGGTTCCCAGCCCTGCTTTGCTTGATGTTTTGTTTCATATCAAAAGTCTTTAATAGCTCAAGATAGAGGCTCTGGTGTCTGACTAAAGTCACTGCCTGGTGTTTCCAGTATTCTATGAAATATGAACTATAAGTACATGCAATATGAGTAAAATGGTTTTGCTTATAAAAACATGGTAATTAGGTATCTTAGAAAAACTGCTTTTATGTTTAGGATTTGTGCTGGCACACCCCAACAACAGAAGTGTGTGGGTGTTTAAAAAAATATTAATTACTGTAAGTAGGCCAGTAATTGGTCAGCTCATCCTTCCCTAGACCACTGATAGGCCGGATCATCTTCCTCAGGAGGATTGCATCATACTCCATGGCATTGTTTTAAGCAGTCTGTGTTATTTCTCCAGTTTATTCTTTTGGTCATGAATACATTTATATTGCAAGTTTTATACATGATTGGGGAAAGAGTTAAAGGGGGCAGCAAGTCACATGATCAATGATTTTGTAATGTCACACATTACACATTTAGAATGACAACCAATTCAGCAAACTGAACCAAAGAAAGCAGTGCCTACCGCTCACAAAACCACTTGCTTCTCACCTGAATCTTTTTGATTGGACTTGCGATTGGTGGAGATATGTGGACAAACTGTGTTTTAGACCAAGGGGTTCTCAAACCTCTCCTCGGGCCCCTCAGACAGGCCATGTATTTGATTAACCCCGAAATGGCAGACCTGATTCAATTAATCACACTCGTAATGTGTAGTTGACTTATTGAATCAGGTGCGCTAGTTTATGGTTAAAACTAAAACATGGCATGTATCAGGGGAAGGAGCTTGGCAATTTCAATGGGGTTGATCATGTGAATGGTCATTTAACAGAATGTGAATTCCTAAAATTAAGAGTTTTACTAGACAGATACTTTTAACTAAATCAAAAGAAAGTAATGCTAAGGAAGGGGCATCAACGTATCCAGTAAAATGTCTGCCAAATACTTACAAACATAAAAAGTTAACAAGATGATAGGGATTTTTCTTATTTGATCAACAAAATGCCCAGAGGACATTGGTCATGAAATGTTGTGGTCTGAGTGGCATCGTTTAAGATTTGTCTTGCCACAGATGACCTCCAAATGACGCATCTCGGCAGGATCACTCACTAAGTATCATGTAGAGGTCAGTGTCGTCCCACACGATGACCACGGCCTGATATTTCTGTCCCTGTCAACCCGGGACAAAGCCAGAGGGCGACAGGCTGGCTGAGCATAACGGTTATGGATTGACATGTCTTCTTCACACAGTTGAGGCCATGAATCGCCAAAAGGCAGGGGTAGGCCATGTGGGAAAGCAAACAGCGATCAGAGAAATTAGAAAGAGGCAATTACAAGATGCTATACTAGTAAACAGAATTAAGGAGCCTCAAGGTACAACACTGGGTAGGGTCAAAAGGGTTACTTAAATGTGCACTGTGAAGAATATTGTGGAGGAAAAACAGAACTGTTTCTCTTTTAGTGACCAGCTTCCAAAATCTGTACAACATGAATTTCATGATATTTAAAAAATCAGAAAAAGTGCTTAAGATGGGTACATGATTTACTACGTTATGCAGTGCTTATTTTGCCATTTGAACAGGAATTGCAATGAGGATAAGACGTGTTTAATATAAATTATGCATTTTAGGCCGTTATTTTGTGTGTAACAAATGTGTAGGTAAGAAATCATTGTCCCAATTATATTGCTTTTTTAAAGATATTTAAATTATCAAGAAATGTAGTTTGTACAGCTTTTGTAAACTTGTCACTTGAAAAATAAATGACTTCCTTTGTTACTTTAAAATGTTTGAATGAGTGTAAAATTGGAAAATAAAGACACACCAGTTAAAACTGTAGTGTTACCATATTACCTGATCCTATATTATTGTAAATGTGCAAAGTAACCGGAATGAGTTTCTGCGAATAACTATAATTTATTTCACTACACTGGTGTTCCATTTTCTGAAACAGTCTATTCTGTTGTCAATGCCTAAATGATTATGAGCTAACGATTATTAATAAGTCTGCAAAATACCCCTTTGGTTGAGCCTTATTACTAACCCTCAGTGAATCAAGACATTACTGAGTATCGAAAGAATCTCTTACATTAACTCTACATGCACTTGAACACTGTTACAACTATGTAGCATCAGACACAATATCCTGACAGTTCCGCACATGCGCGGATCTGAGAACGGAAGACATGTCAAAGTTCCAGTAAAAACATAACGACCTTACCTGTTCGCCACCCTCATGCGACTTCATCAGGTGTTTGTCCCGGTATAACGACCACAATCCGACGTTTGGCAAAAAGATCAATGCCACCATGAATACGAAGGCCATTTGCAACACTCTCTTCTGTCTCCGCTTCATTGTGGACACTCAGTAAGATAGGCTACAATCCCAAGATCTAAAAAGCACGGTGTCCGTTCTTTTTGGCCCGTGCCAATCCGGATGATTTACAATTGGTTGGTTGGATAGGCAAACCACCTAGAGAAATACAGTTGACAAACTTTCACCTAAGAGAAAGAAAAAAATCTATATTTTAGGCTAAGCATTAAACCTTTTGTTGACATTCATCCTACTAGGATTAGCAAATTCAGAGGAACGAGAAGTCTACCATTACTCTAAACACTTGTTTTATACAAAACCGTACGCTGGTAGCCTGTGCACCCATAATTAACCGTCACGACTTCGCAAGGTACAGTACACTACTGTACATCGTTAAAACAAAGGACACTAAACTAAATCATAACATTTAAGCAGAAATCTTAAGGATACTACATATTTCCGATTCAATTAAATAAAGGTTGCAGCCACAGTCTAAAACGGTAAATTAAACGAACACATTAAATACATTAGCAAGACTTACTGTCGGCGCGTATTTGCATGTTTCCTCATGTTACTGGGATTATTTAGGTAATTTCCTCCTCATTTTGGTTATAAATCAATGCAAAAACCGATGCCCCTTAACAGATTTATCTCCCGTGTTGCGCACGTGAGAGAATTTCGATTCGGTATCGCGCCCTGAAACCAAAAAGCCTTCACGAGCTGCATTTCTCCTACATCGAGGGTGAACTGATGTACTCCCCTTCCTTTTTTTCTCGGTTTCCCTCCTCAGTAACAGGCTTTAGGTATTGCGGTTTTGAACCACGTGCAGTCCGCATTCAATGTGGAAACATTGCCACCGCTTGCAAAGACAAGAGCACTGTGCGGGAGAGTCGGACAACACTTTGGCACTAACAACAGCGACGTGAGCACAAAGCGCAGTGATGCTTCGGGACGGATGGCTGATGCACTTTGGATTGTCCACCACTTTTTTCAGTTTAAAATTCAAACGTGTTGATGAAATTCTGATTGCTGTAATGCACACTGCATTGAATATGATTAAAAGAGGTAACAAATGAAATTATATGAGCACCTGGATTAAATGTAATTAAATACGGTTGGCATTATCAGTTTATGGTTAGATAACCCTAGACATACGCAACCGTCACAATATTTAGGAAATCGTGAAATTGTGAACTTAATAAGCAGCAGAGTGTTTATTACATGGCATAGCCTACGACAGATGTAGCCTTCGTATATTTTGCAACCAATCCTATTCCTTCTTGCTGTTTTGACATGTACTGTATGTTTGCTGTAGGTACGATGGATGTAATACATTTCCAGTACGTTTTGTTATATAGTGGTTGATGTATTGTTATTTGGCTTCAGATAATTTCACCCAATTCAGAAAATATAAAAGACTAACTGAACTAGTTTCAAGGAACAATGTGCCTTAACAAATCAGAGAACTTTCAAGGACTCACCTTTTGTAATGATAGGGGTATTTTGAATTGTCTGCCCCTTTACTCTGTTCCCCATGCAAGTGAATTCAAGTGAATGCCAAGCACATATTCAACTACAAAGACAAGGAGGCTTTAGAAAATCCTTTAATAAGAAGGGCAGGGATTGGTCACTTTAACAAATCAGGCATTGAATATCTTTTGAAGTGTGGTCAAGTTAATAGTTATTCATTTTATGACTGATGCTTAAACCACCCAGACACTTTAAAGACACAGTTGTCAATCTGAACTGAGCTGCCGTTAAGAAAGAACTGCTCAGGCATGTCATCCTAAAGCCGCTGATGATTTTAAAACAGCTGTGAAGTTAAAATACACTTTTTATGTCTCTGCTCCAGTGCACATCCACCACTATTTCATAATATACGTACTACATAATGAACTTCATCATATACATACAACAGAATGAACTTCTACACATTTTCTGACTGTAGCACTAGTACTCCATAAGTATTCATGTTGCTGATTGGTATTTTTATTTATTGTAGTTTGTATATTTTTTGTCAGTTGTTTATTAATGTACTTTCATCTCACGTGTTTAAAGGCCATGTAAAGATTTAGATCTTTAAGGAAGCACGACGCTGTTAGCCTACACCTGTAAGCGAAGCATGTGACCAAAACCCTTTTGTTTTATTTGCACCCCGGACAAGGAACTCGTCTTTCAGCAAGACGATAACACAGAGACAAGTCTACGCAAGTGTTTGTTATGAAGGACACAATGAATGCTCCTTGAAAAGTAGACGAGGTACAGTTTTGACTGTTGAAATCTGCTTTGTGTGGCTTACCTTGAAAGGCAATCGTCAATGTTGCTTCGCTTTGAAGACGTCAGATAAAATCAAGCTCCAAACAATAGAATCAATTCAGATTTTCCAGGAACTGCGGTGCACAGTATGTGCAGTAATATACAAGGAACAGCAGGTGCATAGAATATGCTGAAATATGTATTTGTTATCCTTGATAACATGGTGAAGGAGATGGAGAAAGTAGAATTGTATAGTAATAGATGGAGAACACAGGGTGTTTTATGTTTGTGTGTGATGAGGTCGTAGCTATTTTATAGTAATAGATGGAGAACACGGTGTGTTTTATGTTTGTGTGTGATGAGGTCGTAGCTAATTGTACAGAACAGACAACAACCCCCCTAGATGTATTGGTAGCTTTATTATTCCCCTGTAGCATTGCACCAAGGCCTAGGTGGCAAGGAGTTAGTTGTCTCCCAACTACCAATAGAGGGCGCTGTGGTTCATGCACTGTTCTTGTCTGAAGACATAATGTCAGAACTGATTTGAGAACGGGAATATAGACTAAATATTTGAGATTATAGTTGTAGCTCAGTGCTGCAGTAGAGCTATTGACTGTACAGCCTATACATGCCTTAGAGGTCAACTAAACTGATTGAAACTCTGGATGCAATAAACAATATTGTTGATGTCTCTTTTTCTCTCAAGGCTTTCCATTACAAATGTGAGGTACAGTATGACATCAAAGCAGTGAAACACTATAGCAAGAACCCATTTGCTTTAGGACCTTGGACAGCACTTAGTAACAAAACCCTAGCAGCCTACCTTCTGGCGTGCAGAGATCCAGGACCATGGACAGCACTTACTAACAAAGCCATACAGTCTGGTGTGGCTAGATCTAGGACCATGGACAGCAACCTCAAGCACACAACATATTCACTAGAAAAACACTTCACCTGAGCTCAAATTGCACTCACCGGTGAAGACAACTTGAAGGTGTATCCCTTAAATCAGGGGGGTTTACCCAGTCAGGAGCAGGGGGGTGGTCACAGACAAAAAAACATTACCTGTAATAACACACACCATAGAACTTTCCAATGTGTATCCTGCTATGTAATTTATTAACCACAAACAAACACTGTTTAAATTGTATTTTTGAAATTATTATAAAACAAAGATTTGTAACACCTACGCCTTAAAACTGTTGAATCGGATCATTTGAATTAGGTTGTGTGTGAATCTGCTACCAGTTCTGTGCAAAATTGTAGCACTAACATTCTGCATTTGTATGGATACACAATCCACAAATTGGGGTTGACTGATATACTTTCAGTACAGTCGCTTGGTGTATTTCAGACATCATGAAATACAAAGGGATGACATCCCGCATTTGCATCTTCCTTCTCTAACAGTGACATTTTTATCTACGGAACCATATTTGCCAGTAGATCAAGGGTCTGCACCATTTGTAAAGAACTTAGAACTTAGATGGTGTTGATTTTACAATAACATTTAAGTTAGATGGATTACACTCGCTACCCTGTGAAGGGATCTCTATGAAACATTTTTGTATAATATGTTTTCCTGATAGCTAATGCTGGCAAACTGTTGTTTTTGTTAACTCATCTTCATTTTAGTGCAAATGCCAACCCTTAATATCATAATGTAAGTTAGCAAATTTAGTGTTACTTAATACTAACAAGTAAAATTTGTCCTTGCAAAAGACATTACTACTCCCATGAAAGCTTATTCCATTGACACCTAAACCTTGTTTACATCAATCATTTTGATATGATCCATTTGTACAGTAGATCAGAAATGGCTCAAGATTGACACATCTTGATCCACAAATGTAGATTTCATAGTTCTGATGCAAAGATGTTACATATCTTTTGCATTCACAAAAATGTTTGATATAAAATCAAACAGTGTTTCTGTAAGGATGATGAAAAACATTTCTGCATACTTATTTGATAATGTGTCAGTATATGCATTTTTTTGTTTTAAGCTATTGATGAATCATGTTTTGAATTTGTGGGTTGTATTCTTTGTATTTGCGGATCAAGGTTTACATTTGTGAGTTGTATGCTTTGAATTTTGAAGCCATAGTTCAGATTTGGGAGTCAAATGCTGTGAATATAAAAATAGTGACACTTCTATCTTTTTAAGTTTGAGAATAATGACGCCCTTTTAATAAACTTTGACAGTTAAAATATCAGGCTTTTTAATCAGTTTTCTAACATAGTTATAGTTCAAGTATTTTCACTTTCGATCACTAACATGAGCAAATTGAAATTATTTAGCAATATGGAATAATTGATCATGTAAAAGGTGGAAATGTTATTCCCTTTTATAACATATGGTAAAGATTATAATTGTAAGCTCTGGATAAATTCCTTGAATCGTTCATAGCCAGTGCCTCCCAATTCGGTTTTATTCTAAACACACAAATGATTTCTGATGACAATTTTTATTTGTATTGTAAAGCTTTCAATGACAGGTTTTCTGTAAAATGTGGATGATGCTTTGGCAAGGCGACTGTGTATTGAAGTGGAGGATGACTCTGCCTTGCATTGCAGAGATTTTGTCTTTGTTCCATCCTCTACAAGCTGTTCATAAAATCAAGAAGGACTTTCATAGAATTGCAGGTACAGTAAGCTGCAATCAGTTGGCTGCCAGAAACCCTTCACTAATCTTAACCGAATAATCCTTGGAAACATGATTAAAATTAAAACATTTTGCCTAATTTATCCAGCATTTTTTCCAAACACCATTGCTGCTATAAATGGGTAAACCTTTCCAGTCCAAATCCTCCTGACCGTGCGAAATGAAAGTCTCATATTAGCAGGAAGTTGTGTTTTCACAACCTTTCATCTGCCTTATTTTTTCACTTTGGCACAGATGGTCTGTGCGATCCAGAACCTCATCATCATTGTGGAAGCCCAGTGATTTTGCTCTCTGCATGACTCCAACCTTTTCAGAGTCTATACAGTATTGTATGGATTCCAGCACAGTGTGTGTCATATTTATAGTTACAAACCTAAGATTTCACTCGTGGCCTTCTTTGTCCCTATAGTATGTTTTATGTTTAGTCTCCTCTGAAACTAATTGTAATCTAACATCCATTACAGCTATTCAAAAAGTCATATTAACTTGCATTTGTTAAAAGTTAAACTGTCTGCAATATACACTATGTTCTCTGCAAAGCCACTATGATGAGTTCTTCGTTGGAGACAAGGGGTTATGCCTGCCTCACGTTTTCTTTAATGACCCTGTATGCAAATTCTGCCCAGGGGAAGCGGAGACATTTTAAGACGGCTCTTTGTCAAACAAGAGCAAGAATTTCAGATTCTTTGGAATTTTTAAGTCTAATATCCAGTGTTTGCTCTGGGTTGCTCCAGAGAGCGTGTTACACACGGTTGCATGTGGTGAGCACAGCATTGGTACACTCAGACAGGTGTCCCCCAACCGAGTTCCTCTGTAGGCACAAATAATCACCCCTTTGGCCCACTGATTGATTATCAATCAAAGACATGGAAGGGTTGGAGGGATTTAATGGATTAGCGTTGCTAAAGCTTCGGTACAATAATGTATTATTTTGCATATACATTTTTTCTAACCGATGAATTCAGTTATCCAACAGTTATTCATCTTTATTCCCTTGTTATTAATTTATTGCCTATTGAATGGCCCTACCATTGCTATTGGCATAAAGACTACTACACATACTCACTATATCCTTGAACCATCATTTAACCAATGTTCCAATGAAAATTAAGTGAAAGCATCATTAATAACCACCCATGTATTTGTAAGATAGACCTATTAGATACTAAAGATGTGCCATTTTACTTTACTTTAATTAAGCATTTACTCTTGTTTTTTTCTGCGGGGTGTTCAAGGATGGTCACACGCTTCCTTCAAGCACGTCGCAGAGCTGTCCGATCTTATCACACCGGAGCCTTTCATCTGTACATGTGCGGGAGAACTAGATATTTGCCATCTATACCTTTGCCATTGAACTTGCAGGTGCGCAATCTTGCACACAGGGTTTCCCTGGAAAGCGGGGTATGTTAATCTGATTTTGTAATCCCCTGCCATAGACCACTCTGTACCAATTTGCACCGCCCCAAACTAGTCCTCCAGGCATTATGGGAAATGAACAGGATTGAACCATGGCTACTGTGACATAGTTGTCCTGTGAAGCAGCAACTTAGAGCACCTTTGCACATAGGGCCCCTCTGCTATTATGTTTTTTGAACAATTGTTCTAGAGTGAATTATTATGCGCTACTGTCATTTCTATCATTGGTGTGATTGGCTAATCTGACAGTCTGTACTTCACTAAACCTAAACCCTCACTGGATTGAATGCTGGATTTGTCAAATAATCTTTCCAGAAAACCCTTATGGCTTTACTTTTCATATCTGTCATGGGGAGCTACACACTTACAACACATCTTAAGATGGCAACCCTAAACAAACATTTTACACCATAGCAAGCACCAAACCATTACGTCCCGCAATTCCCCTTCAATTCCCTATAGCGATTTCCAACAGCAAACTCAGGTAAGCTATCCAATTATCAAGCTAATGGTTTTCATTACACTGTTCAGGTCAAGGGACATAGTAGGTGAAGCATGTAATGGCCGGGGAAAAGACTCCCCTGATGACGCTTGCCGTCATATGCGGTGAGGTAGCAAGATACAGGACTGTAGTTTATTCACTATCATTAATAGTGCTGATTGTGACACTCGACTTCCATATCGCCTGGGTGTTCTAGGTCAGCGGGGGAAAGGCATTGGTCGAAAGTAGTGCACACAGTAGCGAACAATGTGCTCTTTAGGACATACTCTGCTTTTAAGTAGTACTTTTAAGTTGCTTTTAAGTCATTTACATACAGCATCAAATACTAGTAATACCCATGCTATGGTTGTTGTACTGCAAAACCTACAGTATGTAAGTTAGCTATAGTTTACATTTTAAGTATTTACTCTGCGTGTAATGCTCCGTTAAGTGTTTTAAGTGTTTTTTTAACTGAATAATGGTGATGTAACTGTGCTATTAAACACGGATAACAAACTATTCTAACATGATTAGATTTAAAATAAGCCACATATTGTTTTGATCGGAGCTGAACAAACCGTCTACTAACAGCTTCTAACAGCTTCACACGTGTGTTCCTTTTCTGTATATAATAATACATGTATTTGTTTTGTATAACTCTTTCATTACAAAGAGCATGTCAGACACATTTTAAAACAACAACAACACCTAGAGTTTTGCCTGAGGCATGTCTTGACTTGTCAATGGTCTTCTACAGGGGATAGTGTTGGTAGTGATATGTGAGTGTGGGAGTGTCGGTGGAACAGTGCGAGTGACTCATCTGCCTGGTAGCCCAACCCGGAGATCCTCTACATTGGGTATCCTATGTGGGCTGGTTCAACACCAACCTGGGTGATGATTTGGTAGAGGAGGCACAGCCTAGCACCAGAAAAACCACCACGCCATGACAGTAGTCCAGTCCAGTCCTCCTATGAGACGAGCTACAACTCCTCAGACCCTTGTCTTCTCTAACCTCTTCATCCTATCAGGTAGCAGTGCAGGTGGGCCAGAAAGGAGGTTTAGAAGCCTCCTACTGGTGTGTCATTGAAATCCCTCATGGCATGCTTGCATATATAATGTGAGAAAT
Source organism: Umbra pygmaea (assembly GCA_016801145.1). Taxonomy (NCBI): domain Eukaryota; kingdom Metazoa; phylum Chordata; class Actinopteri; order Esociformes; family Umbridae; genus Umbra; species Umbra pygmaea. The sequence goes on from JACXGM010003343.1 coordinate 11,301, forward strand.
ATGATATGCAATAACCTTGCACCTGCCCACCCATACACTCCCGCCCAAGCTACTTTTAAGAAATATTTTATTCTCATGTCTTGCCATGGCTCTTTTTCACCGTAATTACTATAGTGCAGCAAATCCATCAAACCAACTGACTACAGCATATTTTATGTGTCGGACTAGGGCAAGCCATCTTTTTCTGAATGCAATTTATAGGAACAAATTAAACATTTGAGTTCAATCAGGAAAGAAATTGACATGATATCCTTTGCAAGGTGAATAGTGTATATCTGCTTGATTGCTTTATAGTGTCATTTTGATATACTGCAGAGTAACAAAAAATCTTAATTTGCAAATATTCGAAACATGACCAGAAACTGTGAGAAGGGGAAACAATTTTTTGTTTTGATCAGTTAAGATACTCACGATAATGTGCCTAGAAAAAGTGCAATGTGTAAATATTAATGGCTTTCTACCTGAGAACTGTGTAAAGGTACATCTCTTTCTTTGTACAAGCTAAGTTTGGCAATCTTTGACTCCTGAGAGATTTTTTAAATAAAAAATGATAGATGCTATTTTTTCACACCTTCGTACTAGAGACAATTTACAGTATTTCAATAGTGTGACAAGTCAAATGCAGCCCCTATCTGTGTAAACAATTTACCTTTCAGTTGTTTTGAATTGGATATCCAGGCATTGTTAGGGTTTATATACATATTGCTCACTCAAAGCTGAAGGAACCTTTGTCAGTCCTTATCAAAATATTGACAGGTAAGCTCGGGTTTATTATTTCTCCTGGGAAAGCAATTTTCAAGAAATCTTTACCTTTCACCTGTAAGTTATTAATCTTCCCTGAAAGTGTACTTAAAATACCATTAATACTGCATCATATGTCTTTCAGACCACTATGTGAAACAGAGTGTGTTGTACAGCAGGCGCATATGAAATGTTCTCAAACCTAATGAGAAGCTGTGACTTCAAAATTAGCATGGATCCAACAGTGGGGTACACAGGAAACAAAAACAATATGCTGTATTGTGTACTGTATTTCAGCAAACGTTCTGTGAATTGGGCCTGCAGTTAATTGTTGCCATGGTATTAAGGCAGCTCTTACATGGGAAAACTAATTCTGATATAACATTTTTTCATTAATTGGTATTTTGACAAAAAGGTCAGCGTTTAAAAAATATGACAATTAGTGTAAAAAAGTACAAATTTGACTGCCTGCCTGAACAGTCGAGTGACAGTAATTTAGAAAATATGGAGAGCTATACATTTACATGTCAGTCATTTAGCAGACACTTTAATCTTGAGTGACTTAGAGTAAGTACAGGGACATACCATTGCGCAAGATAGGTGTCTTGCTCAAGGACACCATGACAATAGGCCCAGTCAGGAATCGACCCGGCAACCATCTGCAAAATGTTGACAGTGATACATCGCAAACCACAGCAGACTATTTTCTATCTACTGCACAGCTATCTGAGAAAGGTAGTAACTGCGTCGGATGTTTGGTGACAATGAGGTTTGTGTTCAGTCTGTCTGTCTACTTAAGCAAAGTTAATGTTTACCATGAGTTATGGATGACATGCACAATGAGGTATTTTAATTTGAATTCTCCAATACGCTAAATGCCAAGCCCGGGGATAATTATGAAATGTGACAAGTGGGCGTTCATCTGAAAAGATTAAGATAAATTGTCTGCCTCTGGGTACCTGCGTGTGTCTGGATTTTGATTTTATGAAGCCTTTGTGTTCCTCTGC
>JACXGM010003343.1:13148-42358 GCA_016801145.1 Umbra pygmaea
GTGAGTCAGTTGATGTGATTGGAGTGTTGCTGATCAGCTTGGTGAGTCAATGGTGTGATTGGAGTGTTGCTGATCAGCTTGGTGAGTCAGTGGTGTGATTGGAGTGTTGCTGATCAGCTTGGTGAGTCAGTGGTGTGATTGGAGTGTTGCTGATCAGCTTGGTGAGTCAGTGGTGTGATTGGAGTGTTGCTGATCAGCTTGGTGAGTCAGTGGTGTGGGAGTGGTTGGATGTCAAGTTATTTAAACAAGCTGATGTCTTCAACTTCAGTCATATAAATACCACAGCCTTTTCCATGATTTACACCTGGCTTTATATGAAATGTACTGTAACAACTAGCCTGAGATCATCAAATCCTAAATGTTTCATAACATTTTTTGAATCAAAAAGATAGGCTGAAGGTTACGTGAATCGAAATCTGATTGGGAGCATTATAATAATTTCATGGTAACCCACTTTAAAGACCCACAATAAGATCAAATGTGTGTGGAAATGTGTGTAAAGTAAAACCCTGTGACCCAAATGGCACCCTAGTGCCTATAGGCTCTGGCCAAAAGTAGTGCACTATGAATGGAATACAGTTCATTTTGGGAAGCTACCCATTAGATTTTTATCTGGAAATCAGCACTGGAGAAGACCCATGAACCAACATCAACTTGGGTCATTTCTCTACGCTTTGAAGTGGAAATGCATGGAACTGTATAATGTGAAATACGTAATAGGCGATCAAACGCATTCCTTAACTTAAATGGAAAATGGAAGGTCAGTTTTAATAGGTGGAGTGTATTTGATTGAATATTGACTTTTCTATATCAACCTGAATGAAATATATTAGGTGTGTGAGACACACATGCTACGCAACTAATATGGACAAATTACCTGCAAACCCAGAGGAAAACAACAGGTTATGACTCAAGGTTTCATATTTTTTATTCTGTAATTTAACAGCGGATTAGCCATCCATATGTTATTCCAGGGCTGCTTTCAGGGCACATTGCTGGGTATGGGCTGGCCTGGGTTGGTTTAGGCTGTTTGTTCCGGTACTCCGGGATGACACAAACACACACGGGCACCCCCAGATTGGAGAGGGAGGCCTCTTTAATCCCTCTTGACTGGTTACACAGATTTACTGTCATGGTTGTTAACCTGACACCAATACAGAGCAACAGAACGCACCCCTATTCAGCACACATCTCCAGGTTTATATTTGCCATAGCAACAGGAAGCAGTCACACCACATGACTTGCTATTCAGAATAGAGCTCTAGTTGTGAAGTTCTGGAGGCCATAGAGTAGAATTTGAGGCCAGGTTGGTTGATTTTTAGTTCGTACGTGTAGACGACTGACCACATTATGGAATATACATTTACCGGACACAATTCTATAACTTGTCTATGTTCGTAAATCGCTTGAAGTAATTATTTGACTGTCTTCCTCATCGAGTAGCTGTCTTGCTCAAGGAGAGCAGGGACATAAGGTCATAGGGCTCAGTGCAGATGAATGCACTTGATAAATCTTTGAGAAATAATGATTATATGCATTAAAAAACAAATGTTCTTTCACAGAGAAAATCCTTAAGTCATAAAGCCCAAATGCTTTTGGTACATGGAATGTCAGTTTAAAACGTATATTTTACGAGGCAGCTCGCGGCCCACTTCCTGATTTGTCTGCAGAGAGGGCGATTTCAACTTGTAAACAGTTAAATGCAAACTTATTATTTTTCTAAATTCACACTTTGCTCTGTTAATAATATACCAATCAGGAAAGATATAAGATTAGAAATATGTAATTGATAGAGTAATGGTATGTTGTGTTGAGAAACTATTGAAATATGAATCTTTAACTTGCCCTTCCACTAGCACTGGGCTGGGAAGTAGCACTGGTCTTTTTTCCAGATCAGCATACTGTAGATATAAGAAAAGGTATGTTTGAAACCACAAAACGGACATTTATCATACAACATGTACAGTACATGTTATGCACCAAAGCAACTAGTATTTTCTTTGTAAAAGAACATTTGTGTTTCATGCAAATTATCATTATTTCACAAAGTTGTATTAAAACTCATTAATCTGCACAGATCCAGAGCCATATAACCTACAAACGTAGCAACCGCGATAGGTTGACCCTGCTCTCCCTGACAGCTACCTGATGAGGGAGACAGTCACATAGTTACTTCAAAAGATTTAGGTGATTTTATTAATTTTTCCCATCTAATGCAAATATCTTATCAGCTAATCATGTGGCAGCAAGTCAATGCATTTACTGTAGGCATGTAGACATGGCCAGACTGGTTCGAGATGATAGACAGGCAACAGTAAATCAATTAATAACTTGTTACAACCAAGGTATGCAGAAGAGCATTTCTGGATGCACAACATGCCGAACCTTGAAGCAGATGGGCTACAGCAGCAGAAGACCACACCGGGTGCCACTCCTGTCAGCTTAAACCAGGAATCTCAGGCTACATTTTGCATAGTATTGTTGCTGACCATGTCCATCCCTTTATGACCACAGTGTACACATCTTCTAAGGGCTACTTCCACCATAATAACATGCCATGTCACAAAGCTCACATCATCTCAAACTTGTTTCTTGAACATGACAATGAGTTCACAGTCACCAGATCTCAATCCAATCGAAGCACCTTTGGGATGTGATGGAATGGGAGATTTGTATCATGGATGAGCAGCCAACAATATTGCAGCAACTGTGTGATGCAATGTCAATATGGACCAACATTTTGGAGGAATGTTTCCAGCACCTTGTTGAATCTACAGTATGCCATGAAGAATGAAGGAAGTACTGACGGCAATACAGGGTCAAACCCGGTAGTAGCAAGGTGTCCCAAATGAATTGGCTGGTGAGTGTATGCAATGTAGTGGCATGGATGCTGTCTTTAAATCTCAGGACTCTTACTTAGAATGGTTATGCAGCCACAACATTTTTTCCAATAATTTGATACACAGATGCAGCTAAATTATTGATATTTGAGATTTAAAATGGATGGATGCATGTGGTGAAGATTTTAAAGTGATAGTTGACCCAAAATACTAATCATATTTTATTTGTATTTAATCATCCTTTATTTAATCAGGGAAATTACATTGAGAATTTCATATTTGTTTTGCCATGGCCAAGATGGCAGCCATGCATAAGACATAAAACACAAAATGAAATGTTTTGTCCATAGGAGAGTTCAAAGAATCTAATTTAAAAACGTGCAATTTGAATGTAGCAACAATTCAATTTGTGATTTAAAGTAAACTTTTGTAATGAATTTATATAAACTCAGCTAAAAAAGAAATCCCTTTTTCAGGACACTGTATTTTAAAGAAAATTAATAAAATGCCAAATATTATTTATAATCTTCATTGTAAAGGGTTTAAACAATATTTTTAATGGTTGTTCAATGACACAAAAATGTATGAACATGGAACAGTCACTAAGACACCAATAGCTTACAGACGGTAGGATAATAAGGTCACGGTTATGAAAACTGAGGACACTAAAGAGACCTTTCTACTGCCTCAGAAAAACACCAAGAGAAATACGCCCAGGGTCGAACGTGCCTTAGGCATGCTGCAAAGAGGCGTGAGGACTGCAGATGTGACCAGGGCAATAAATTGCAATGTCCGTACTGTAAGACGCCTGGGAGACAGGAAGAACACACACACCTCCAGCACAGATTCAGGATGGCAACAAAAATTGTCTTCAATAGGCTGCTAATGTCTGGACTGAGGACCTGTAGGCCTGTTGTAAGGCAGGTCCTCACTAGACATAACCGGCAACAATGTCACTTATCGGCACAAACCCACCTTCGCTGGACCAGGCAGGACTGGCAAAAAGTGCTCTTCAGTGACTAGCCACTGTTTTGTCTCACCATGGGTAATGGTCGGACTGACGTTTATCGTCAAAGGAATGAGCTTTATGTGTCACATCATCATCGTATTGAGCTTGCAGTCATTTCAGGCAAACTCAAAGCTGTGTGTTACAGGGAAGACATCCTCCTCCCTCATGTGGTACCCTTCCTGCAGGCTCATCCTGACATGACCCTCCAGCATGACAATGCCACCACCAGATTTCCTACACAAATGTCAGTGTTCAGCCATGGCCAGCGAAGAGCCCAGATATCAGTCCCATTGAGCACATCTGGTAGCTGTTCGATCGGAGAGTGAAGGCCCCCCAGAAAATATCTGGGAACTCGCAGGTGCTTTAGTGGAAGAGTAGAGTAACATCTATGATTGCAGTCCAAGAGGAGGAGATGCATTTAAGTTCTTAATGCAACTGGTGGCCACACCAGATACTGACTGTAAGGCCCAATCCCAATGTCCCCTCTAAACCCCCCTAAACCCTAAGCCCTGAACAGACTTAAGTGATGTCACCTGGTAAGTGACTGAGTGCAAAAGGCTGCAAGGGCTCAAAACGCAGGAAATTGGAATGGGACAGCTCTTGGGATTTTTTATTTTACGTTTATTAATTTATTTGCGGCTTTATGCATTAAGGGCTCAAAATCTGTGGGACAGCCGTTGCACACTTGACAATTTGACAGTGGGACAGCCCTAAGCCCTCATAGACCTAGCGAGAACGCACTTCAAAGTCTGAGTCGTCGAGTGTGGACATTGGGATTTGGCCGTACTTCTCAGTTTGACACCCCTTTGTTCAGAGACATTCTTTTCATTTCTGTTGGTCACATCTGTGGAACTTGTTCAGTTTATGTCTTAGTTGTTGAATCTTTTTATGTTCATAAAATATTTACATGTAAAGATTTTGAGAATAACAGTAGTGAGAAGACATATTTTCTTTTTTGCTGAGTTTAGTTTCAGATTTGTCTGTAGTAGTCCAGGATGTTGGAGCAACAAATTTAAATGCACTCTTAATAGTCTCTGTTCTTATTTTGGGAACAGTATACAGTGGCCTCCCCTAATATTGGCACCCAGTGATGAATTTGAACATTTCATATTTGAATAAATAGTCTGTTGTTAATCATCTTGATCTTTAATTCACAATATTTACTAAAACACATGTCGGCAAACCGTCTCATTCTTATCACACTTCTTGTTCAACACAGAAGCCTTAAGTCAGTACTTATGTGGGAGGTTTACACATTCGCCCGCCTGACCTGCACACAAACAGTAAACCAACCCTTTAAGTGTTAAGCTTTTTGCATAATTTGCTATTAAACCTTTACTCGTTTTGGGGAAAAAGAAATTTCAAGAAACCTTGAAGTTTCCTTTTAAGTCTTTGGAATTAAACACTTTCTAAAGCAAAGCTTTGCAATAGTTTTTAAATGAAGTGAGCAGACATTTTGAAGGCTTTAATGGTAATTATTCAAATCCTTTAGAGTGTCAGGTTGACCACGAGAGATAAAAGCTCTGGATAAACCCACTGTTTGCCATCTTCAATCGATGCTGCAGCCGCCTGCATGCACCGTGATAAGGGAGAACAGACTGTACATCCCTGCAGAGCCTAGCGAAAATCACTCACAGGTCGGTCAAAAGCCTTGTCTGTCATGATAAAAAGCAATCACACACACGCACAATGCTGAATGCTGTCAGCAGGCTGTAGTGTGTAATCAAATATCGACAGAGGCTGTGTACAATGGCACCTTACTCACTAGCACACAGGGCCTGAATTACTCTGGTTAAAAGTAGTGCATTAGGGTTTAGGGTAAATCCAGGCTGTGTTTAGGACACGACACATTGACATCGTCCCCTCACCACAGTTATAAGCTGATTGTAAATTAAATAAGTACTTGTTTTAAGTGAGAATTATGGATTTCCCTGAAGTTGAAATAGAACATGTGCTTCTAACAATTTCTAGGCAGGTTGCTTGGAACGCATGTTTTCCCAAACAGCCTAAGTGCTACACAAGGTCCTCTTGCATGTATCTGGTTTAGTATTAGAATGCTTTGTCAAATCGGTCCAATTCTTGTCATAGTGCTCATTCGACACAGATGTCTTCAGATGATACACGTGTGACTATCACCGGTACCCATATGGGGTTTTCTGAGTCTCGCACACTGCACATTTTCTACAAATGTACAGTCAATAGTAAAATAATAAGTGATAGATGTAGATAGCCTTTGCCAAAAAAGGGTATTGTTGCATTTCCCACTGAATTAAAACACTTGTTATCACACATTTTAGGCCTAAAGTATATAGTCCTTATCTGCATGGATACATTTAAATAGTTTCTGTCAGTTACTGAATTCTCCCACTTCTTTACCTACCACTGCATACATCTTGTATGTCAATCTAAAGTAATTTTACAGCTCCTGTCCTCGGAAATTATGCGTTGCTAATTTCTAGTAATGATTTCAGTTAGTGGCGAGATTCGGTATCGCTGGTACCCCAGGGTCATTTTCATTCTATTAGAAAAACCAAGGCAATATCACTTGGTTTTAACAGCCCAATAAATAAAGGGGCGTCCTTTATTTATAAACATGATAGAGGCACAGATTGTCATTTGAGAAAACTGCTTTTTACAACAAATGTTTAATATGACAAATGACCACCGTCTGCCTGCTGTGGCCGATTACAGAACACTCAAGTAATGAGATATTGACTTTCCTGTTGTAGCCGAAGATATCTGTATTCAGAGAAAAATGGTAGCCATAAATCCAAAATTCTTTGCTCAATCTTAACATTCTGTAACAGATTCAGAACAAGAATATTTGTAGCATGACAATATAATACATTTACGTTGCACCATGAAGGTACTGTTTATATTTAGCCTATATCGGGGGACTTTTAGAATGGCTAGAAATGAGTACCAGTGTTCTAAAAATTACTTAAACACCACAAACAATATTTCCCACACATAGTGACCTGGCTTACTGCAATTTCCCTGTATGTGATCACCTGGTATTTTGTCATTGTAGCTGGCCTATAGGGCAGTGGTTCTCAAACCTCTCCGCTGGGACCCCCAGCCAGTCCATGTATTTGAACTACCCCTGAGCTAGCACACCTGATTCAACTTATCTACTAATCAACATGTTGTTTAATAGTGAATCTGATCTGATGGTTCAGGGCTACAGCTAAACTGTGTCACGTCTGGGGGTCCCTGAGGAGAGGTTTGAGAAACACTGGTTTAGGGCATCTGATTTGGGCCTGGATTGAATCCCACCACCTGCTAAGGTGGAGCCCCAATCGTTCTGTCTGTGAGCAAGACACTTACCCCTAATTGCTCCCAGGTCATTGCTGTAAGAATTGGTTCTGAACTGGTTAAATATTAATCAAGGGTGTGTAGTGTCACTACACCAAATGCACATACCAAAATGGCAGACCAGGAGGGGAGCCAGAAATATTTCCCTACCAGTCAAAAGGAGACTTACATTGCAGAGGCTTTCAAATTTTGCACGGTGAAAATGGGCAGAAATGAATATCTAAAATGTCTGCCGCCATTTCTCTCACTGACGATAGTCCCCCTGGGCATCTTTTGTGTTACATGCTAAGTTCCCCCTTTTTATATAGTTGCAAATCTATTGAATTTCAATTGCTTCTTTGAGGAAAGATGCCCCAGAGGTAAAATATATTACATCCGCGGAATGAAACGACATCTATATTAGGATGTGGGAAGTCAGGCAAGGGCAGAGGTAATTCTTCTTCACTGAATGCCCACTGAATAGAACACTGAATGGAAGGCAGAAAAACGCTTAAATATCCCCCTCACACTGTGAGCAGAGATCGGAGATGGCTAGTTTTACTGTTGGACGTCACCCTGAGATATCAGGCTAGTGGGTGGTTGTGTAGTCTGGTTTGTGTAATCTTCTACCCAGGTAAGTGTTACTCCTTTTGTTCTGAATTAACTAGAAGTACTCGGAAGATGACTGGTGATGCACTGAAGCAGTTAGACATTTGTCCTGGTTAGGAGACGTTGTGTAGCAGTGAGACATTTGTCCTGGTTAGGAGACGTTGTGTAGCAGTGAGACATTTGTTCAGGTTAGGAGAGGTTGTGAAGCTCTGCTCCCTGTGCCTCCCTTGTCCAGGTGAATACCAAGCAGCCCTCCTCGTTACTCTTCATTAAAGATGCCTGCTTCCCCTCAACAGAGCGTTGCACCCTGGGAGATCAGTACGGACGGCGGCCGCACCACTAATTAGATTCAGAGCTTTCCTGCTCAGGTGTGATAATAAGCCAATCACAGAGCCTCTCGCTAAGGCAGGCCGAGGTCACGGGCGTCACAGCCGTCAGTTCCTTCTCGGCTCTGGAGGCAAGACTGGCCGCACCACACAGCTCGCAACCTGCGCCTGTCCTCCATCTTCTCCATGCTGTTCAGGTCTCATTACTCCTCTTGAGTGCTTTCTCCTCCCCTTCTTCTTCGGTACTCGTTTGACATTTCCGTCTGCCAAGGGTTGTCCTCCTCTGCATTTCACGGTGGCTCGTTGCTCTCGAGTCATTTGTCTCAGTCACACCGGTGAGACCTGATCACTCACCTCCTCCACAGGAGTCGCGCACTTTGACTTTAATTTAGCGGCGCACGTGAAGCCGACGGGCTAGCGCAACGTTAGAAATTCAAGTTTGGGCTGCACTTTTTTATTTTGTGAACATAAACACCGTGAATTATTTCAGGGTTTGTTGTCTACTTCTTTATAATGTCATACCTCAGGAACTGAAAGATAGCTGTAATCTCACCTAACCTAGCCAGCTTTTTTACCTGAGTGACAATGTGTGAGACTAATGCGAGAGGATGCAACAAGTCAAAAATGCTATTTATCTAGTCCAGTCTTAACCATGAGTTGACCTTTCAAATGGGACATGTAACAATTACATGATTCATGTACAGAACACATTCATATTTATGTCACCCTGGCCTCATTCTGTCGTAGACACGTGTTTGACTATGCTGTGCCTCGCTCATTGAGTAATTGAGTCTCCAGCGCTCCTCTTTCTTTTTTCTTCTCCCTCGTTGTATGTCTCTCCATCTCTGTGGGTAAATCAACGTCTCTCAACTTGTAAATCAACGGGACAGGAACTTCCAAAGGTCAGAGCACTTTGTAATTACATCTAATTAAAATGTGCCAGGGAGATTGAGCCTGGAATTTACCACCACTCATTAAACCTGCAGAGACACTGTTAATTGATTATGAAGTCCTTGTAATTTACCCCCCTGTTAACTGTCACTGGAAATCACTATCATACAGTAATGTTGGGCATACACAACACAAAGTTACTGTCCCAGACACATGTTCATGTTTGCAGTGAAGTCGTTAGAAGGACCCATACGTATAGTGTGAGCAGGTCAAAGATCTCATTTTAAAGGCTTGCAACCTGTACTGGAAGTGATTTATTCACTAACATTATTTTTTCTTTATTGTGAGGGGGTTCTATAAGGTAATTTGGGAGGAAACTGTAGCTGCCAATAACTAATGAGCACTAAGCAGTCAACGTGTGAATAACAATGACTACAATGAATTGCTGAGCAACCAAGGCTTCTGGGTTTTTGGCATGAGAAAAAGTGAAAAGATCATAGTACATTAATTGACATATGAAATGGAATAATGTGTCCCTAAACAAAGAGGGCTCAAAATCAAAAGATACAGTCAGTATCTGTTGTGGCCATCAGCTGCATTAAGTACCGCAGTGCATCTCCTCCTCATGGACTGTACCAGATTTACCAGTTCTTGCTGTGAGATGTTACCCCACTCTTCCACCAAGACACCTGCAAGTTGTTGGAAATGCCTGGGGGGGAATGGCCCTAGCCCTCACCCTCCATAACAACAGGTCCCAGACGCGCCCAATGGGATTGAGATCCAGGCTTATCGCTGGCCATGGCAGAACACTGACATTCCTGTCTTACAGGAAATCACTCAAACATGCAGTATGGTTGGTGGCATTGTCATGCTGGAGGGTCATGTCAGGATGAGACTGCAGGAAGCGGACCACATGAGGGAGGAGGATAGCCTGTATTTAATGTTTGCTTCATCCTAATTATTTACCTAACGTTTGCCAACGTTTGCCATAGTTAGCAATTAGCATTGTTCAGCCAATTGGGTTCTCAAAGCTAACTCATACCAATTGTTTGTTTGAGCAAGACACTCACTAGAAGTACAGTACACAGTTGACTCTCTTATAAACTCAGTGAGGCCAACAAAGGCATGCTGGAAGTATACGGTGAAAATGTACTGATATTAGGCAGAGTTGGTAAGCACCAGTGGAACTCTTGGAGTAAGAGGAAGACATTGGTAGATGTAATGTGAGCATGACAAAGTTGTTAAAATTTAGAAGTAATATCAGTTATGCACAGCTTAACCCTCACTGTAATGTGGACGTAACTACCAATCAGTCGAGCATGCATGCATGGGCCATATGTGAGTTTCAGGATAGCTACCCAGATGGAGGGCTGCAGGGAGAGAAGTGTGATTTTATAAAAATACAAAAAAGATAAAAGATGATTGCTTCTTGGGAGTCGCAAGACATGATGTAGGTACATCGGCGAGGTCAGCATACAGTGCTTTAGGCCTCTGTTCACGCCTATTCACTCCTGTTCTATCCCAGCGGTTTTTCATCAGTCTGGGACAGCTCAGCGGGGAATTACAGGTTGCCGTGGTACAACGACTGGCAGCTAGCTTTCTGAGGATCAGGCTATCTGGATGGAAGAGCGAATCCACCAGTGTGGGTTGGACTGTCTAACTTGTTCTCTCTCTCTCCCTCTTGTTCGGTCGTACTTTCTGTCAGTCACTTTCTCTCCTTTGCTTGTTCTCTCTTTTTCTCTCTCATTTTGCATCATGTCCATCTTTGATTTCCAGAATAAGATTAAGTGCTGGGAGGAAAAGTAATCTGCTCTTTATCTGCCTCTGGATCTTGACAACTGCAATTAAAGTGATCTTTTATCTGTCACCTGTCAGGACAGAGCATGTTCACTTTCTGTCAAATCGGTTTCACTCACCTTCTCCGTTCCATATCTGTGGCTCTCTTTCTTCTCTCGCCCACTCACACTGTGTGAAAACTACAGTGAGGCAAGCAGCACAATAATATTATTCTTTCTCCTTAAGAACAATAAGCACAGTGACTGACTATGAGAAAACAAAGGAAATCTAATTTAGATTTCTATGAATGGCTACATTTAAGCGGCTTGAAATAATAGTAGGATTGATTGACTCCGGTCTCCAACTTACCAGGCCTCTATTTGTCTTTTGTTCAGAACTGTCAGGGTTTTTATGCAAACACTGATTAATGTAATATGCTGCCTTTTGTAAATGAACAATGGTTTAATCACAATTCAAACTTGCAATCCCTTTGCTGATTAAGGGAAATATTTCCATAATGAAATTATGGTAATCAATCTTCCAAGTCTTGATATAACAACAATGCCACAAACAAAAACTGTTGTCAAACCTACCTGTGTAATAACCTGTCACCTCCCTCATTAATGAACACAATGGGCAATTCAATTGCACTTTGACCTTAACACTGTGTAATGTTAACATGTAAAGTATGGACTCAATTTGTCTTTATATTATAGGGTATGTTTCTATTATATACAGTATGTGATTGTGCACCTTACTTTACTTACTGCAATGCTTGAGCTGTGGCACATGATCTTCACTCTACATTTACATCTGATATACTGTGCACGTGACAAATAAACAAACTTAAAGTTAATAAATGCATCCAATGATGTAATATCCCTAGAGTGACCATATGTACAGTATGTACTCCCACCAAAAGCTTTACATTAACGTCAACCTTTGACCTTAAGCCCAGAGCTGCCGATTCCAAGCAGTTAAACACAAACACTTATGAGCAGTCCCACGATCAGCTCCAACGAGACAGCAAACCTGCATGGCTATGGTGTAGGACAATCACTGGCTCTGATGGTAGTCTGATGTGACAAGGCTTGAACACAGTCACCGATTACGAAAGGGTTGACTCAAGCCTGGTGGAACTGATTTTGGCAAGGTTCAAATATTATTCCCAGAACACAATGAATTCAAGTATAAATTAATTTAATAGATAAACAGAGTTTAGAATCACATTGCAAAGTTAGTTACAGAACTTTGCTGCTGACACTTTTTACATTTGAGTTATTTTATCTCTTTTATCCAGAGTGACTTACAGTAAGTACAGGGACATTCCTCCTGGAGCAGAGTGCTTTGCCCAAGGAAAATATGACATCAAGACACAGCCGGGAACTTCGAACTACAAGTCTGACTCCCTAACCACTTGTCCACTAATTATACATTACCAGTGACCATTTGGTCTTATTTTACAATCGTTGGAATTGTAATATCGAAAGGTGGCTTTTACATTATGGGAATTTGATCGAACACTTACATAGCTCACTGCGTTTTCTGGTTCACACATTCCATTCGCACCACTTTCTAGCATTCTGTGGTCGTGACTGAATGCATCATGTATCAGCTAATGTATGTACTAAAGCCTTCTTTATGCTAATACACTAAGTTGGCGGTTCACATCTGTATTCCAAAGATATTCTATACTAAGACACACATAAGAGATCCATAGGCATGAATGTGCTAATCATAAAGGGATCAGTTATTACATAAAGGTACTAAACATTAAAGTATTTTCCGAATTCATTATCCCTATCAGAAGAGCTGTATGCTTTCTATGTTCGCTTTAAAACACAGAACCATGCAGGACAACAATGTGCTCTCTCACAGTAGCTGATTTTTAAACAGTTTAACATTCGCAAGGTCGTAAATCCAGATGGATTACCAGTGTGCATACTCTGAGCATTGGCAGACCAGATGGCCAGTGTTTTCAGACAGCTCCCCTACCCAGACCATAATATCAATGGGATTCAAGCAGACCACCATATTGATGTGCCCAAGGATGCCAACGCAACCCCTCAGGCTGATCACATTTGCCCCCAGGTCATCAAAAATATGCCCAAAAACTATACACCAGCACAGTTGAATGGATCCTGATCGACTATTTAACTCCTCTGAGTAAAACCTGCACTGCCCTTGTTTACATGTCAATAAACATCCAATAACTTAGATTACTCTCTATACATGTACAACTACATTGGCAGTTATGGCCTGAGTTACAAATGTATAATTTCTAGAACTGTAATAACCTTGTATAGCTCCTACCCGTAAACTATAACTGTTTAAAATGACTGCAATAACTTAAAGAAATGCTCCAGACACCTTAACACCTCAAAATCGTTGTGACGGTCATGTTTCCGACATGACAGTCATTACATACACCTCAACGCATTCGGTAACTCCCAACTTGGCCACCGTAAGTTCACCAAAAACCTTAGTTTACATCACTGCAACATTTAAACATATATATTAGTCTAGATACATTCGTTTGACTTCCTGATATTTATTTGTCTCGTTTTATTCTTCTATTGACTAGATTCAAAAATCAACTTACTTCAAAACTAATATTTTGTATTTTAAAAAATGTTGCAGTGATACCAAAGGTTTTTGGGCAACTTACAGTGGCTGGGTTAAGAATTACTAACAGTGGCGCCCCCATGAAATATCTCATAGGGGTGACCAGAACCCCAAAGAGCAAGCAACAAAGATAAACTCCCTAATAGGTGGAACCTAGGAAGAAATAGATGGGCCAGTCTCAAGGTGGCCAGTCCTCATTCGGCTGTACCCGGTGGGGAATCAACCTACAGTAATGAGGCCAAATTGTTTATTGGTGTACAATCACTGTCTATAAATGGAGATGGGAATGGTTGGACTGTGATCACAATCTTTGTGTAGCAAATCAACACAATTCGGTTGTCTTGGACAGGGACAACGGGACGCGCTGTGGAGAGGTACAGATGGAGTTGCTAGCCAGAAAATGTGATGACCAACAGCAGTGACGTGGGCACCAGCACATTGAGGTGGGCACAGGAGAGAGACAGGATGTAGTCATCAGGCCACATGTTCCTAAAGCATGTTCCAAGAGTTCAGGTTCTCCTAGCATTAACATGACATCAGCTAAATTAGATACCATAGATACAGTAGCTCAATATGTGACCCAAATATAAAAAACTGGCCCTCCTATCACATAAGCCAATGAAAAGTAATACAGAGAAAGGACAGAATGACATCAGTCCCCCAGCACAAAATATTGCAGCATAAAATCCGGGAACTGAGACAAAGGGTTGGTTCTAGAGAAGTGGTCCTACGTAAACCTCAGGTAGGACTAACTGCTAGTAACAGTAATTTTAACAATAAAGTAACTTTATACCATAAATTTATAAGTAAAGTGTGGCTAATTACAGTATAATTACTACTGTAGCTAATACATTTTCAGCATGGCTAGTGATTCCAGCTCAAGGTAAATTAAGGTATTGTAGTCAAATGCTTTCGTTCAAACCGTGCTAAACTGATAAGTAATGTCAATTTAGTATTAGTTGTTACTAGTTTTATGTGACAGTTTTGTACATGTATCAATAGTTTATTAGGTATTTCCACACTGGAGTACTTTAGTAACTTAAACAGACTAAAAATATAAAATCAATGGAATTCACATTTAAAACACGATAAAAACAAACTTTAAAAAAACAATCACGGTTAACAATACAAAGGTCATGTAAAAAACATTTAAATGTGATTACAAGAATTAAAACCTACAGTAGCTTCAGTTTGCTCTGAGTATTATTCCATGAATGTGTGGCATGGTATTCAAATGCAGTCTTATCTAACTCAGAGTGAACCCATGGTATTTCTACTAGTAAAAACGTCCTTAGCCCGAGTCTGACATGTAATATTACACCACTTGATTTTTTTCATTTAAATAGCTACTGTAGGCAGTAGCTATTTAACAACCAACAACCAATTTCTGGACCTTCTAAAATTCAGAGTCCCAGCCAACAGCAGTGTATAAGCAGTGTGGCGTGCAATAGGCTGTGCCAGTAATAAACCACAACGCTGCATGATGTACTGCATCTGAATGTTTCAGCCCATGCACATATTGTACATCACCATAATCAAGCACTGACATAAATATGTATTTTTCTATGCCGTGAGAACCGACATAATTCATTCTTATAAAAAAGCCAATTCTCATTTCCAGCGTCCTCACCAGCTCAGTAATATGTATTAAAAGAGAGAATGTCATCCAACAAAATCCTTAGGTATTTACGTATATAAGGGGACGCATTCTAATACAGAGCCATCTAGTGTAGTAATGTTGAGACTTTCCAATTGTCGAATTTTGGCTCTGGAAAACACCATACACTTATTTCTACTAACATTTAACACAAGCCTTAGGATTAGATGTGCATATTGTAACGAATCAAAATCAGATCGCAGAAGTGCAAATGATTGAGCAAGGACCGTGTCATCAGCATAGAAATTATATTTTTATTGTACATATTAAACAATAACAGGACCAAAATGCAACCTGCAAAGATAAATTAGGGGAACACGCAATCATCACAGTATAACACCAAGTCAATTAAACTTCAGGGATATCAATCCTTCCATTTAGGAAGCATAAGTTATTGTGAATCAATGTCACCTGTTTTGGTGCAAATGAAAGTGACAAAAGGTGCACTGAAGAAGCCACAGCAAGGCAACCCCTGAAAATTGAATGGTTTTGCAGGTGGTGACCACTAGTGTTGGGTAACTAGTTACTTTACTTAGTTACTTCTCCAAAATATCAATACTCTTTACTGAAAGTAACTAATCAAACTATGTTACTTTTTAAAATGCATTTTACATATGCTTTTTCATGTCTCTACATTTATTATCATACAATACTCATTGGACAAAAATATAAATGTATTATCCTTACCAAGTATTTAAACGATTTGAATTAAGTTTAATGGTAAGTTAAATAAGAAATATGTTTTTATAAACAGAAACAACCTGGGAGCAATTAGGGTTAACTGTCTTACTCAAAGTTAGGCCACCTTCCCACCCCTAGATAGTGATTGCCTGATCATGTCGGGTGCAGACTTGTGGTAACTATTGTCTCTGGGCATGATCCAATTGACCAATTTGAAAAAAAGTATATTTCTGATGAACGTTTGTATGTTTGTGAAAAACAAATCTTCTTTCACAAAGGAAAAAAACTAAATTGTGAAGACCAACTGCTTTTGGTACATGAAATATACATTTTGTATACTAAAAGTAAAAAAAAACAGATAATACAGTATTAACTTTTGTTCTAAAACAGGAAAAGGGAAACTACATTGTAAATGTAACTAATTGACCTGTGGCTAAGCCACGCCCCCTCTACTCACTCTGACAAACAATCAACATTTGGTGACAGGCGCTATGGAGACAGAAACGTGGCCTTAACCATGCATTGGAGGGTTATAATAATGATTTTATTGTTGAGAAGGTCGATAAAAACCTTCAGCTCCAGGCAAAAATTTACAGGTCACAGTGTAAATAAACGTGATAAACCGCATCTCGTTCCCATCACCATCTCAGACTACAAGATAGAGGATCAGCATTGTTCATGCACAGCAGTGTAAGAAGTGTGATTTATTTTCAATTTATTAATTTATTATTTCTTTCAATTTATTAATCTAACTTGACGTGACTTGTAAAATATGCTATGGTAATTGCTACTAGCTTATTTTTCATCTAAACCTAGCTTAAAGCTCTGTATTAGCATAGCTAGATTTTTCTTCTGCTAAAGCAACATGTTGTAGTATACTAGGCTTTGCTAAACATCTGTTAACAGTATTAAGTTT
Organism: Umbra pygmaea; assembly: GCA_016801145.1. Taxonomy (NCBI): domain Eukaryota; kingdom Metazoa; phylum Chordata; class Actinopteri; order Esociformes; family Umbridae; genus Umbra; species Umbra pygmaea. Next base: position 29,773 of record JACXGM010003343.1, read on the forward strand.
TTTTGGTTATTTACAGATACGTTAATAAAGTTAAGCTCCAAAAGTTGACGTTAGTATAACTAGAGCACTATGGACAACACAATCATGTACGATTGCCAAAGTACATAAACTACATAACAGGCCAATGAACTCCCAGGAAACGAAGTGACATGATGTACAATGCAGCTAGAAGCTAACGTTAGACTAATGTTACGTTTTATTAGAGATGTTAAATATAACGTTCAAATACGTTGTTGACTTACTTTAGAACAGATGTAGATGTCCTTGTTGATTTTATTTATATAGTTGGTGTTGTGGTCTACCACATAAATTAATCCAGAGCTGACACTTATCTGGGTTAAGATGGGGCTTTGGAACGGGTAAAAAAATAGACACCTTCGCCCAGCCTCTCGGAATACCTAGTATCGGAGGTGCATGTACCCCATGTACACCGTTTGACCATTTTAAACTTAAAATGTCATGAAAATACATATTAAAATGAATGAATTGCAATGCATTTCAATGGAGGTGGAAGCAGAGAATGTCCGAGTGTATTGGGTTAGCTATGCGCACTGTGATTGGCTCATCGCGATTGGGGGCGTGGTTTAGCCATAGGTCAATTGTCTCATTTAAAATGTAACTACTAGGGATGCAACGGTACAGTGGGCCCACGGTTTGGTATATATCACGGTTTGTGGGCCACAATTGTTTAAACAATTATCTCTTAATTTTAGCTTTGACAACCTGTAGGTGCTTTGCCTTCTCTATTTTAAATAAATAGGTTACATATTTGTATAGTCAATATTAAATGTAAAATAACAAAGTGCAATATGAAGTTGAGTTGTCATAGTGATGGTAGCTTTGAGTTACAATGTCTGTGTCAAATCTTTTTCAAATTCTCTCTGTGATGTTTCATAGTTTGGGAATTACTTTGCAGCTGTAATGTTTGGGGAGGGGACATTGTAACACGGTTCAATTGATTTCATCAGGTGAAGAAATCCCAAGTCAGTAACTATCGAATAGCGCTGCAAATCTTTATTAAAACTCCTTTTGTTATTTCTTTATGTATTTCTGAATTTGTCGCAAATTGTTGTTGGAACGCAGAGAGATTATTATGTTTTCGCTAACGACAGCTCTCCTTGCTGCAGCTCCCCTTTCAAGGGATATGGGCAGGTGATAGTGACATAAAGAAGTGTTTCTACTTGGGTAGCCGACAGAGGCAACGCAATGTTTGCAGACGTTATTTGTCTACGGTCTTTTTACCCTTGTCGTCATCGTATTGACCACTGAATCTAAGCTATTCCCACACAGCTGATTTGAAAGACGCGTTGCCTCTTTAAATGTGCTTTTCTGTCTGGCTAGCGCTCACCATTGTCGTGTCGACACTAAGAGTATGTTTGATTTTAGATTACCCTCTCCACTGGGTGCCCTGTAGGGAGGTTTTTTACTGAGATGTCATCACAAATCATCCATTTACTTAATCTTAAACTATGAAAACTCCCACTGCTTACAGCGTGCATGTAGTCTGCAGTGCAATAAGCAAGTATTGGATATAATAGGAAAATTTACAGGTATACTGTAAATCATAGTTGTATAGTATTCAGTATTGTGTTGAGGTTGCCTTGTGTCTTATCAGTTGTGTATTGTCATTATTGTTCATCATTAATCCTTTGTTTTCCTTTTGTTCACAGGGAGTGGGGAGTAGTTTAGAGCTGCTCCGGAGTCTACATCACCTGTAGGGATATTCCCTTTTTAAGCACAATAGTTAGATCTGGACGGACCACCAACTGTAATAAGTTAGGGGTTAGGTTAGGGGGTGGGGGGACTTTGTTTGCTTTCTTTGTTTTGGTACCATCCAGGCCTCCTCTTCTCCCTATATTATTACCATGGCTCAATAAAAGCCCTTCATTAAATGGTACTGTTCTGTGTCTGTGTTCTTGTTTGCACCCACGACTCAATACCTCTTTCGCTGGCCGCAGGGCTTCCTTGGGCAGTGAGGTTTGACATCCCCTCCCCTCAGAGGGAGCAGTGTGTAAAAGGAGGCATATCCATGTGCTAACCAAAGGTACCCTGACTGCTGTTAGGTACCGGGATGAAATCCTCAGACCCCAGGGTGTGCATGGCATAGTGGGCTACATCGCCGCATTGCAGGACAGTGTTCGTCATGAAAGTCAGTGGTTCAAGCCTCACCATGGGTTCTCCAGCTTTCCCCAGACCTCCAGCACAAGGCAGCGCAAATTGGCATAGCAGTGCCTGGGATTTGGGATCAATAAGCCGAATCATTCATTTGCCATGTCTCTCCAGCGACTCCATGTTTGCAGATCGGGTGCATGTAAATTCAATCTCGGAATTATAGCACAACCATCTACCAAACAAACATCTAAAAACCATTATTATTGGTGAGCGTAGTCATCCCGTACATGATCCGACTAAAGGTTTACATGTTGGATTGGCAGTGTGAGAACAACTGGTCACCTCGGCAACATGTGGTTGAATGAACCATCTCGCATCTGTCCTAGGAGTTGCAGAGGGAATTGGGAATTGGGAGGGAATAAAAATGGGAGAAAAAAAGGAAATCCTCAAACCCATCGTCAGAACTTATGCAAGTGCAATGGGCCCTGGGTTCCTCCTGGTGCAGGACAATGCCCGGCCTCATGTGGCCTGAGTGTGTGGGCAGTTCCTGGATGATGCATTCATTGATGCCTGCCCCTCACATTCCTCAGGCCTGAATCCAATTGAGAACCTCTTGGGGGACGTTATGTATCGGTGCATCTAACGCTGCCAAGTAGCGCCACAGAAGCTCACTGATGCCCTGATGCAGGTCTGGGAGGAGATCCCCTAGGACATCATCTGCTATCTCATCAGGAGCATGCCCAGATGTTGTCAGGAGTGCATACAGGCACATGAGGGCCATACACACCACAGAGTCACATTATGAGTTTCTGTGATGAAATTAATGTAGCTTGAAACAGCCTGTGATTTCAATTGTTTACTTTGATCTTTGGTGTGAGATTTAATCCAACACTCAATCGTTTGGGGATTTTGGTTTCCATTGACTGTTGTTACCAGGGATGGAGTAGGACACATTTTCAGCACGGCCATTTCATGGTGCACCAGCCCATTTTGTGATGGAGATAAATGGTATCTGCAAATAATGTGTTATTTCCTACTGTACATGTTTCATTTATTTATTTATTTAGAGATACAACCTAAATGTATACGCTAACCTATAAAAAAACGGAATCCTCAGTAATTACACAACTATGGTAAATACAGACAGAAGCGTCATGCACCTATTTTTTTTAAGGGGGCACAGTGTGCACAACACACGCAAACATGTGCCCATGAATACAGATATTAAAAAGAAAATCCACTTGGCTTATAAATCTGAGGGGGGATTTGCCCTCAGTTTCAATGGGCATGACACCTCTGAATACAGAGACATTGACCAAATAAGCTACCAAAACAATTAATACATCTCAATTCAACTCATTTTTCCATAAATCTAGCAACAGTTGTCACCCAACAAGCACAGTGTGTCAATCATAAAACAATAACCTAAGCAAAACTAAGAACAGGTTAGTTCTTAACAAAACAAGAATGACCCCTCTCCATTGTTTATAATTCCCTGCATCATATATTATAGGAATGAATCATACATGATGCAATATGCTTCAATATGTTGTATGTCATTGAGTGTTTCCAGAATACAATTATACAGTATATAGACTACACCATCCACTGATACAAATTCAGTAGCAATGCTAATTAACCTGTGGCCAAATGCAGAAGACAGGTTTACCATCCACATCACATCTCATGTCATCTTGGGCAATACACCTCAATTATATTCTGAACAATTATAGTAGCCCTAATCTCCTCTGAGACTACAGCTCTTGATCATCCTCTCAGTCTACTTCCACCATGCATACATGTCCTCTCCTTCTCTCAGCCACTCTTCTTCCTCTGTCAGACAATTCTCTATCTCTGGCTGGGTCCATGTGGACATTGCAGTATAAATTATTACTAAAGTAAGATGTCCCCTTTTGTATAGATGATAATGACATTGAAAGACAAAAACACCTGGGTAGGTGTTCAGCTACAATGGGAATCAGCTGTGATTGGTCAAAATGTTTTGATAGTATAACTTTTTTGATTTGGAATATATTTCAATACTGTAGAAATGTAGCAAATTGCTGTAATAAAAATTTGTTTGGTTTTCAAATCAAGTTGATCAGTTTTGAAAAAGTATGTAAACATATGCAAATGGACCTGAAGGTACAGAACGTTTTGGTGGTGGTTGTGTCTGAGTGAGAAATTAATTCATGTAATTTGAAAGATGTAGTCATTTAATGCATTTTGTGACTAAGCAAATAAAAAGAATCCATAGTTTATCCCAAAAACTGCTGTTATGCTCGATGTGTGAAGAGTTTTGAAAAAGTGACCTAAGTACCAAATGATACAACACTTACAAACCAACCCTAAATCAGCAATACATTTCTGAGCATTGCATTGGCATTTTGCTTAATAAATAGTTGTATATAGGTAAAGGATAGCTAGTGTCTTACATTAAATGTGATGTTATAATGATGAACAATTAGCCTAATAATGAATTGAAATGTTAATAGAGGACTTTTACCAAAGTACAGATTTCTGAGGAGATTTTACTTATACTCAAAGAGTCTATATATCATGTATGGCCTAGGCCTACTTTATCCACTAATTAATAGCTTCTGCATGGCTCAACCCTGTCAGAAAGGTCACTTATGGATGAATGAAAAACATGTTTTTGTATATATAATATGCATTAACCTCTCTCCTCTCTTGGTCTTCTAGTATTGCAGCCTGCCTCAGCATAACTTTGTTTTGTATACCTGTTTGTCTCATTGTTCTCAGTAAAGCAAAGTTTAAAATTATGATTACAGTATATGGGTATGAGTGAGGGCTTACCGTGTGTTTGTCTTTCACTGCATGTCTTTCATTCTTTTATAAAATAAATAAAATGAGCTACTATGACAGATAACTAGCTACTGACTGACTGTAGAGCTAGATAGCTAGACACCTGACTGAAATATCAGCAACTATTTTCTTTACCATTTTGAAAAGTCATTTTCCAACATTCTGCTTTAGTCTTTCTATTTCTAAAACAGACGCAGGAGTTAGCTAACAGAGACGTTATTAAGAAGTTATAACAGGAGAACAGACTTCTGAACACGCTGTTAGATTCATCACGCGCAGGGAGTAAACCTTCATGATTCCACGTTGACAAAGAGGTTGGTGCGATTGGAATTTAGGTAAACATTATTAACGTTTTCAGCATTGAAAAAGGATGGGAACTACATTTGTAATGGTAAAACGATAATTGACTAAATTACAACTCTGGTCTAGTGACAAATTCGATGTTGAGGGCTCGTTTGATGTGGACCGCAGGGGCGTGCCAGACAAGTTAGCAGCTCTTTCGTGAAATGTGTGAAATGGGACAAATATGTGAAATGTGGGAAATTGGAGAAATGGGAGAAATGGGAGAAATGGGAGAAATGGGAGAAATGGGAGGTAGGACATGCAACCAAAGAGTAGGCCGCACTACCTCACATTTGCAGGCAGGTGGCCCAGTCTGAACTGCAACAAGTATAGCGATTATAAAATAGTTTTTCCCAAACTACCTCACCGGCACAACAACTAGCGGCCCACCAGGAATTCTCCCGATTACTCACCTCGGCCCAGGTTGTTACGCCATTTTGTTCTCAAATAATTACATAATGTACTGCTAGGACTTTGATCTTTAATATGTTCTGTTCACGAGACCCGATGTGTGATTTGTATGTTCCCTTAATGTTTTTCAGCAGTGTATATTGGGAGGAATTAAGTGATGTGTAGTATGTACAATTTATAGAACTACACTAGGCCATATTAATGGACCTGCATGAAATCCCCAAGTGAGTTGTTTGTTTTCCCACCTTATTTTCACCACTATATCACTGATCAAGTTGGATTCTTTACCTGGTGTAACAGACAAAGAAACAGTTGTGTGATTAACGATAGAGTAGGTAGGTAGGCTGTTAGCAAGTCACATTTATTGTACTCTACTCTCTTGACCTGTTAATTCTGTGAAACAAGCAAGTGAGTGACCTAACATTTCCTGCGCATGTAGAGGTCAAGGCCTGCCTCCACTGTGTATAGTAGGTCAAGGCCTTCTTCCCCTGTGGGAATGAGGTCAAGGCCTTCCTCCACTGTGGGAATGAGGTCAAGGTCTTCCTCCACTGCGGGAATGAGGTCAAGGTCTTCCTCAACTGTTGGGAAGACATCAAGGCCTTCCTCCACTGTGGGAATGAGGTCAAGGTCTTCCTCAACTGTTGGGAAGACATCAAGGCCTTCCTCCACTGTGGGAATGAGGTCAAGGCCTCCCTCCACTGTCAGAATGAGGTCAAGGTCTTCCTCAACTGTTGGGCAGAAGTCAAGGCCTTCCTCCACTGTGGGAATGAGGTCAAGGCCTTCCTCCACTGTGGGATGAGGTCAAGGCCTTCCTCCACTGTGGGAATGAGGTGAAGGTCTTCCTCAACTGTTGGGAAGAAGTCAAGGCCTTCCTCCACTGTGGGTATGAGGTCAAGATCTTCCTCCACTGTGGGTATGAGGTCAAGGCCTTCCTCCACTGTGGGTATGAGGGGTATGAGGTCAAGGCCTTTCTCCACTGTGGGTATGTGGTCAAGGTATTCCTCCACTATAGGTATGAGGGGTATGAGGTCAAGGCCTTCCTACACTGTGGGTATGAGGGGTATGAGGTCAAGGCCTTCCTCCACTGTGGGTATGAGGGGTATGAGGTCAAGTCCTTCCTTCAATGTGGGTATGCGGTCACGGCTTTCCTGCACTGTGGGTATGAATTCAAGGCCTTCCTTTACTGTGGGTATGAGGTCAAGAACTTCCTCCACTGTGGGTATATGGCTCAGTTACTTGCTACCCTATGGGTCACAGTTCAACTTAACATATAATATTAGGATATGGGTAGTAGTGTGCGTGTGGGTGTGTGCTCGTGCACATGTATGTGTGTGGGACAGTGAGAATGAGTGAGCCAAAATCAATGATTCACAAAAACCCAACTGACTGGGATGCCAGCAAACTGAGAGATCAAACTTAACAATCTATTTGAAATATCAAGTCCAATTCATTTGTTTATTGATTCAGTGCACAACAGATAACCTGGCTGAATAATCGCTTGGGTGATGTCTTCATCCCAGAAAATCTAATTAAACTCTAGAAATGACTGTCAAGCAACATATGTGACTACAATATCTGGGTGTCGTAACCTAGTGCATTATGTGCAAAAGCTCCTATCCAGGTTCTGTGAACTTGCACCTTGAGTGTATCATTAACGCTGACACTCTCTGGCCCAGTCAGGTGGTGTCAACACATTCCCTGGGGCCTTTTAACACAGGTGGGAGTGCTTTTATTTCAGCCGAGCATCTGCAGATGGAGGAACAGATGTGCGTGTGGCTGTCTGTGTTGTGGCATTTAAACGCGATATTTCCCCACTAATGGTTCTTCAGAATGGGAAAAGGAATGGGGCCTAATTTAGAAGGTGCGTGCCTTAACATAAAATTTAAACCTAGAGTGTCTGACCCATACTCTATAGCTTGATCATGTTATTGCAAGTTTGAATCTCCATTGTGGCATGCCAACATTGATTGAGACCTTGTAGCGCATCGGGTACCTGCAAGTCCAAATGTGGTTGTTGACGCGAGAATGCACTCTCCTCCAGATGTGTAGGTTTTGAAAGAAACTACTTGATATAGAAGCTTGGTAATTTACAAAAGGGCTCAATTAATTTAATGAAATGATTGTGTTTTATAATCATTTTTTTCAGATAATATCATTTCCCCAGATACGTCCTGATTGAGTGTTTGGCTCATCATCTTCCAAGCTTGACGCCAAGAATTGGAGAGGCCAATGAGTCATGCCTGTTCCATTATCCAAGTTGTGTCGGTTGCAGGATATTTAGCTGCTGGAATGTTCCAGTCAGAAATGGCAAACAGGTTGGACATATCACAGCACTTACTGAGCCGATTAACTGTCAAATTCAGGGGAGTTCCCCTACACCTCTGTATAAAATAATTAACGTAACTCCACAGCCACCTTAGCTGTATTCATTTTTGTATTGTTTTCTTTTTCAGCCCTGACATTTGCTGATAACTCAATAATTGGGTTAAATGTACGTATTCCTACAGAGTTGTGTGGTTGTTCCATCTTGCTACCTACTTTAATATATATTATTTACTAAATCTGCTAAAGAAATAAGATATAACAGAGTTTGTTAACCTGCCTTGTAGTGGATTGTTGAGTTTCATGTAGGACATTAATTCTCCAGTCCCACCTCCAGCGTCAATCCACAGTTTTATCCATGTAATCCAATGCATGCAACACAGCGAATGTTCTGCAACTTCCTCTGCAATGCGGTGCTGCAAGGCAAGCATAGAGTTCCATTAGAACTAAATGAATCCGATGATTTAGAACGCATTGATGTTGCAGATGAGAGATTGAAGTGTGAGTGATGCAACATTACACTATGTGCTTGTTTTCATTTTCCTGCCATTCGCTTCTTCGCTCATTGGCCTTTATTATTCTTCTGTACATTTTCAAGGTCTTTTGGGCTAGAGAGATGTCTTTGTTCATGATTTATTGTGTATCTCAGAAAAAGTTTACCTTCTATGTCACCATTGTAGATGCTCTAATAGGTCCTTCAGGCCAAGGGTATTTAAGTCCATCTCTTGATGAGAGAGTCATGGGATATTGTCTCGATGCACTGTGTCTGAAGTGCGTGTTGTATATAGTAATTCAGTAACGTGTATGCTGCTACTTCCGCAAGTCGTTCATTAAGAAAGTTCTCTTTATGTGCTGTGATAGACGTAGGTAGTAAGCTATTCTATTTTCCTCCTGGTTACATTACATTTATTGCGGCGTGTTGTTTGGCCAGTGTTTTGATCGTTGGTTCTTCGGAAAACCTTCCAGAACCAAACTTTTCTGCGCCTGACTCCTCCTTCTCCCTCACACAATCTTACACTGTGACATTCTAATTATTTTTTATGTAATGTTTCATTTACATTTACAATATAATTATTAATAATTAAGAGTTCATTAGGCATAAAAATTTTAGCAATGTATGATAAGTCAAATAAGTTACTCTCTCAAATAAAATATTAGTCTAAAACCTGTGCACTTTTCCCAGACTATTGGTCAAAACATGTATACATAATGTATATTCAGTTTTTGTTTAAGGCTTTCTAGGTTATAAATGTAAAAAGCCTTGGTCACATCGAAAAACAAGGCAATAGATAGGCCTAATTAGCATTAGCTTAAAGTAGTTTTTTTTACCATTGTGTCTTTTTGATATGAACCCTGACGCCTGAGCCGTTTATTTGTAGTCTGTCTTGTTCTCTATTGCCTGTTCTAGGAGGAGTGGGTGGGGCCACTCATTCCTCTACCTGCCAGCTAATTCACCTCACCTGTTCCCAATACCCAGTTACCTCATTTAAGGAAAGACTTGACCCCTGCCCGCCACCACTCACCTGGAATCCTGGAACTACTCACTTTCATCTCCTGCACTGGACCATCTACCATCACCACCAACCACTCTTCCATCCATATGCCAATCTTCTTCATGTCAGATGTTTGTTATTCCCACATGTTTGTTATTCCCACATGTTTGTTATTTCCACATGTTTGTTATTCCCACATGTTTGTTATTCCCCACATGTTTGTAATTCTTATGTTAAACCTACTACACAGCAACCTATGACCATGGGGTACCAAAATTGTATTGACTACATCCATGTCACGGAATCAAAAGAAAGATCATTCACAAATTAGTTCTATTGAAAATATGCATTTCATCAATGAAGAAAGCAGACCATTATTCAAATTAAAAGTTAGTCTAGACCTATATAGCACATTAAGAAGGAATTTCACAAAAAATATACATTCTTCTTAAAAGTGTATTTGGTAATGTTTAACAATTTACAATTGTTATGTAGCTCCACATTGAACTTATATCATCCAGTTACAGAACCAAAGGATCTGCATGGTAACACCCTTGGTGGCTCGTCAAACTGTTCCAGCCATAGATAGTGCATCTACCCAAAGATACATGATCACATGGATAAAATATCTGTTACCCCTTTCTGTTACCCCTTTCCCCTCCCTCCTGATGTCAGACGACCTCGTATCCAATTCACACTCAGCCTAAACACCTGTACTAAGTAATGCAGCAGCTGCATTTGTCATGCATTACACCCTGGTCAGACCAATTGCGACAGGTGCTTAAACTTTTACGTAGCCACGCAACAACATTTCGGCATGCAGTCTCACAGCTTTGTAATAAAACACTCCCATTTTCCAAGCTACAGTAGGTGTGTAGGTGTGTCCAACGCATGCAAATTGACGCATCCGTAAAATTTTTTCATACGGATGCATCACTCAAAATGCACCGCAACTGCTTCTGTAACGCAAGTGATGCAGCCAAATGCAGTGTTCTATTGAAAATGAATGTATTTCTGCTGTACCAAACTGCACTGCTGCAATTAGTCTGACTAGGGCGTAATCAGTAGCCTGGTCCTACCAGACTCTTGTACGTACATTTCATTTGTACAGAGTCTGGCCACTCTCCATTGACAAGCGTTAACTTCCTTGAAGGCGGGTACTCTGTTGAAGTATAAAACTATTGAATCTGCTCTGAGCCACTCTGGATCTGCCATAACCAATCGCTAACGTTTGGTCGTGAGGTACTACACTGAAACTAGCGCATGACATCAACCCTTATCGTTCTCAGCCACGCCCTCTGTTCGCTGATTGGACCGGTAAACAATTGTTTGGAGAAAACCAGAGTATATGCTGCAAACCCAGACGGAGTACTGAAGGAAAATGAAGTACACAGGAGGGCGGAGCCAGGCTACGTAATCAGTACTTTATGTAAAGAAAGGTAAAAACAGGTATTCGGGCCGTGGATGGAAAGTGACAACAGGGTGTTACTTAGGTGGGATGTCCACTGGACACGTCAGATTTTAGTGCACGTTACTTTTTACCAGATATATTCATCCGCATAGTGCAGACTTAACGCACAATTGCTTTAGCAAGGCAAGACCGTTACTATTGTGTTGTGCTACTCGTTCCATTGGAAACTTCAACTTCCGGTTGTACAACGGCACAGGGTTGCAACGCACAAGTTGAATAATTTAAACGTATGCGACACACAGAGCGCACTGCATCGGAAGCCCGCAATGCAAACGGATCTTTGCGGATTGCTCCATTGACAATGAATGACTATAGCTGAATTCACACCAGACATGGCAAAAAATCCCTGTACGGCATCGTAATGCAGAAACACGTGTACACTGCAATCAACATCGTAATCAATCTTCCGCATCTACTAGATGATGGGCAATATTGCATACAACTGTCCACCTCCAGCAAGGCAAAGGGCAGGAGCTGTTTTCAGTTTAATATTCATTGACAATACGAAAACTATCTACTGAGCTGTCAAAGCTTGTCTTGCAATCTCACACACCCATAGATGAAAGCGACATACTAGCTCTTTCTCTGAGGTAAATCAACTTCCGGTTCTGGCACCTAACGACAAAGCACTGCACAAGTTGGATTATTTCAACTCTTGCGACATATTCGCCGCATCCACATTTTGCCAGTTCCGGTAGATTTGCCGCAGTGGTGCGCATTGATTCCTACTGAAACTAATGGACTTCCGCCGCAATGCAACCAGTTTGCCGGACCTGGTTTGAATCCAGCTTTACGGCGCAACGCATTCGACGTATCCAGTGGACATCCCACCTTAGCATAAAGACAGAAGAAGAAATCCAGGTGCGTATGAGTGCAACAGTGTAGTATCATGTGTACAATGCATCAATGTATGAAAATATTGCCAGGCGACCGAAGAATACACTCTATTCAGCTATAGGCCTGCAGAATAGATAGTTGTGCAAATCCGTCTAGCTACAATGCTCTGAGATCCCTGACATCCCGGCAAGGAAACAAAACAGCAACATAAAGGTATCCGTTATAAATTTAAGAAAAAAAATGTATGTTGCAAACCTGTCATAAATCCAAACAATGTGTTAACCCTGGTAACCCTGATGTCTCCAATCGACATAACAGAATGAAGTAAATATTTATATATATATATATATATATATATATATATATATATATATATATATATATATATATATATATGCACATTAATAAATAAGGCTGCAGATGGGTTTCGTCAAAAGTGCAATTCACGGACAAACACGAACCCTGCTTGTGTTCACGCAACCTTTGCGTGAGTTTGGGAATTGCAGGTGAGCAGCCTAGGGAATTCCTGTCATGTTCTCTATCCCTCCTATCATTACCTCCATCTTCATCCTCCAACTCTTCTCTGAGGGTCCGACCCCCTCCCACCCTGCCCTGTCTGTTTTTTCTTTCCCTTTACACTGTCTTCCTTTTCTGCTTTCCAGCGTCTGGGGATCTATCCTTTACTTCGTCTTGTGTTTCTTCTCTTGCCTCTCTCTTTCCCGCGCCACCCCTGTATACTCTGAACTACACTCCTACTCTATGCTCCCCCCCC